>APFE030274565.1:380790-440404 GCA_000404065.3 Pinus taeda | reverse complement strand
ATAGACAGAAAATAAGCCAATACAAGAGACACAAGATGGGGTGGCTAGCCAGGGACAAACCCCAATATGGGGAAACCCTTTGATCAAATCTTCCTTTATCTTCAATAATTCAGCAAAGAGAAATAGTACATAAATCTGATTTACATCAGCAGCAGCAAACCCTAGATCAGTGGCATCAACGGCATTAGTCAATATCTGTCAGATCATCTACATCAGCGACATCAGCAGCATCAACATCATCGGCATCATCGGCATCATCGACATCAGTCAATATCTATCAGATCATCTAGATCAGCGACATCAACATCATCGGCATCACTGGCATCAGCATCATCAGCATCAATGGCATCAATGGCATCATCGACATCAGTCAATATTAGTCAAATCATCTAGATCAGTGGCATCATCATCATCCGCATCACCGGCATCATCGGCATCACCGGCATCATCATCATCGGCATCACCGGCATCACTGGCATCATGAGCATCACCAACATCAGCATCATTGGCATCACCGGCATCATCAGCGTCTTTCCTTCCACAAGCGTGAGAGAAGAGTCCCTTTCTGTGCAGTAGGAGAAGAGCCTCTATTCTGCGCAGGAGAGAGAGAGAGAGATGTTATGAGATGTGTGTGCCTAAATGAGGAAAAGGCATCCTGTATTTATACATAATTGTTGATGATTGAATAGATGCCACTATTGGGCTTCTGAGCCTACATGAGTTGTTGGTCGCCTCGATAATTATTCCATAATCAAAATAAATTCATATCTCCATAAATACTTATCGGAATCAGATAATCTTTAGATCAATCCTACACCTCTCAACCAGAGGAATCTAATAAAAATATTATCAGCCATGAATAATATGACCCACATGGAGTATGGCCCTAGTTGCCAATTTTAACATGTTGACATGGTGCTCAAAATATTGGAGAAGAAACAATTATATGCAAAAACCTCCAAATGTTTCTTTGGAGTACAAGAGGTGGAATATCTGGGTCATATTGTATCTCATGAAGGTGTTATGGTAGACCCTAGAAGCAAACAAAGGCATTTAAACATCTTAAAGAGGCAATGTGCCAAGCACCAGTCTTAGCAACACCGAACTTCACAAAAACCTTTATTGTGGAATGTGATGCCTCAGGAAATGGAATTGGTGTAGTTCTAATGCAAGAAGAAAGACCCATTGCTTTCAAAAGTCGTCCAATCAATGGAAAGTATTTACACAAAGCTATTTACGAAAAGCAAATCCTGGCAATACTACACGCACTGAAAAAATGGCGACCCTACCTAATGGGAAGACACGTCAAGGTAAAAACAAATCATGATAGTCTTAAATACTTTTTAAAACAAATATTATCTTCAAAAGAGCAGCAAAAATGGGTCACAGAGATGTTGGGCTATGACTTTGAAATCATCCACAAAAAAGGGAAGCAAAATGTTGTGGTAGATGCACTCTCAAGAAAAGATGAGGATGTGGAAGCATTTTTTTGTGCCATTTCTATTATCCAACCAGATTGGATAAACAAAGCAAGAGATGAATGGAAGAATGACGAAGAAGTGTGGGCATTCATTCAAAAGATACAACAAGATTCCAGTACATCTGAGACATTTAGCTGGAAAAATGATTCATTGTGGTACAAGGATCAATTATACCTATGTAAGAATTCCCAACTCAAACAAAAGATTCTTAGGGAATTGCGCACCTCTCCCTTAGGAGGGCACTCGGGATTTCTATAAACCTACCATAGGGTTAAGAAGGATTTTTTCTGGGATGGCCTTAAATCAGATATTCAAAAGTTTGTCGCGGAATGTTTGGTTTTCCAACAAAATAAAGTTGAGACAATTAAGACCCCAGGACTATTACAACCTTTATGCATTCCAAGCCAACGTTGGGAGGAGGTTTCAATGGATTTTATCACAGGTTTACCCAAGTACGAAAGAAAGAGTGTTATCGTATGGGTTGTTGATAGACTTACCAAGTATGCACACTTTTGTGCATTATCTCATCCATTTAAAGCGAGTATAGTTTCTACTGCATTTATGGAAACAATTCAAAAGCTACATGGAAACCCAAAGATTATTTAAGCAACAGAGATCCCATTTTCACTGGAAAGTTTTGGGCAAAATTATTTTCTTGTCTTGGTACTCAGTTAGCTCATAGCTCATCTTATCATCCTCACTCTGATGGGCAAACCTAGATAGTAAACAAATGCTATGTATCTAATAAACAAACACAATGGGTCAAATGGTTGCCTCTGGCTGAATGGTGATATAACACTTCCTTCCATACTGCAACAAAAATGACCCCATTTATGGAACCTTACGGATATCATCCACCATCCATCACATCATATTTAAGAGAAAATTCTAAGGTTCAAGCAGTGGAAGATCACATTGAACAACACCAACAAGTTCTCCAACTCTTAAAGGATAACCTCACCTTGGTGCAGAATAGAATGAAACAACAGGCATATCAACATCACAACGAAAGAAGTTTTGATGTAGGTGATTGGGTATTCCTACAGCTACAACCATATAAACAAATGTCCCTCAAGAAATCTAAGAAGGATAATAAATTATCACTAAAGTATTATGGTCCGGACAATGTGATGAAAAAGATAGGTACTATGGCATACAAATTGGAGCTTCGGCCTAGCTCGAGGACAGGGTTATGCAACTTTGGAGCTTAGGGTCGGGCTTGAGCACTAAGATTGCGCAATATGTAGTCTTGGGAGGAAGGAACTACGCATTCCATAATGTCAAGAGGCAAGGTTGCAACTTGAAGGCTAAGACTATGCAATGTGCAGTTCAGGAGGGTTGCATGAGGCGAGGTTATTTTGGTGCACTAAGATGACTATTAAAAGTAATCTTAATCCCTACATTAATCATCAACCCAGGGTAAGTCTGTTTATTTCAAGAGTGTTCAACATTGTTTATGCAAGTGAATTCAGAGGCTAACTCATAATGAAATGATTTAGAATCGTTGCAATGACTAATATCTAATTCTCGAAGTTCAATCCAAACAATTCCGAAAGAAATCTTTAAAGCATGTTCAAATCTACTTAATTTACTCTGCAATAAACTGAATCGGAATGCAAATAAAATAAATCACCCTCAGCAATCTAATTGGTATTGAAACTAAATCATTTAACATGAAGGAAAGATACAGTGATTGAACAATAATTAACTATGAAAACATCTCATGGAAATCAATCAACTATAGGCTCGATATCTCTGGTAATACTACTTTATAATGAACAACAATCGAATGCCTAAATTAACATAATCAATTTAGTAAACATTATTGCGCAGATGTAACACACAGCTAGATCTAGAATCTATTCTGAACAACAAAAGCAAATCATAATCATCAATCCTCATAGCAATCACAATAGTGCTAATTTCACCATCTAACAGTAATAAACAATTATAAGAATAAGCATAAATAAATATAACACAATTAAAGTAGTATATCTCCTATTGATTGGCCCAATGTCTCTATAAGTCACCGCTGAAAGACATTCGGAATATGATTATAGACGAAAAACAATCTTCTTCATTAAAATCGATAATAAGAGTTACAACATCACAATAATGAAAGTATTCTGTGTCCAAAAAGAATAGTTACAATCTTAAATTTCCTCAATAGTTGTTCATTTCGCCTGATGGCTTTATATAACTTTTGGAAATATAAATGGATAGAAGTGAATCCTTACGAACAGGAGATCCTGAGGATTTTGCAACCATCAATTTGATTTCATCATAGAAGAGAATTAATCCTCTTGGTCTTTTGATGTCCTCCATAATCGAGACGTCGTCCTTTTCCTTTCTTGGTCGCTGTGGTTCTGTCGTTTGAACAAAAATCGTTCAATTCGCATCCCTGCATATAAAGATAGTGAAAGTTAGTTTTTCATGCCTAGATTTACCCAATTTGTTAATAATTGATTTATCCAGCTTTTGTTATTGTTTCTTCTATATTTATTCCTAAAACGAAGATAAACACATAAAAAAATGATTAATTAAGCTATTATGAGGAGAAAACATACCTTTTCCACAGCCAAACATACTCCCCTACTTACACTTTTGAATGTCCTCATGCAATAAGATGGTTTAGGTGCAGTTGCGTCAAGGAGTAAGCAGGATCAACTTCCTCTTTATACAGTCTGAAACCGTTTTTCTATTTGAGTGTTGCAAAATGCTGATTCACTCGATAATCTGGAAAATTATAATCATTATAGTACCCATCAGGAAGGTACCAGATAATCGGACTTTTGTATCAGCACCCTCTCCAGTCAGGGCCCATGGTTAGGACCATATTTTTGTATTTATGCAGGCGAGTAGAGGCGGCTTTGAAATTTCTAAACCCAAATGGCTCCTATTTCCTGACATTGTTACTGGAGGCTTCCCATCTTTGTCTTTCTGCTAATAAAGATTCTTCCTTAATTTCCTTAAATCATTCATTTCCTACCTGTATGTTGTCTGGAAAGCCCATTTAATCTGATTGGTGGCAAAAGAAGGAAAAGCTTGTAATTGGATATCCCCAATTAAGGGGCGAGGACTACTAGCCAAGTCATCCTGTAAGAAACAATTGTGAATGTACAATTCACATAAAAGGCATTGTACCTATTCATTTTATTCTTTGAAACATTTGACAAAGTCTAGAGTGGTCTTAATTTTCGTTGACTTAATAGACTTGAAGGCTTTAACCTTCAGTAAGAGGTATCTTTGTAACAAGAATAGTGCATAATTGGTGGCAGGTGCTTGGCACAACAAAGCATCTGAGTAGAGAGAGAAAATAGTTTCAATTTTCTCCTTGGCCTTCTGCAGCTTGGATTGGAATTTTGCGACTTTATTCTGCTCATCTTTGTAATTGGCGAAAGTCTCATCCTCTATGACAATAAGTGCCTCAAATTTATTTCACAATTTCTGGTGTACTTGTAATGACACTACTTTTTCTTTATGTCGAACGAACTCTTGCTAAATCTTGGCTAGTTCATTTTACAATTTTATAAAAACTGCTTCTCTTACCAGAGGAACGTAGTCAGGCATTTCCTCTTTCTGGGCTTCATCATCCTGTGTTACCATTGAGTCAGTTTGAAAAACAGCCTCAGACGCTTTCTAGGTCATACAACAATCAGCTTGGGTATTTCCTTCAGTATCAGTTTGAACAACAACTTCAACTGTTCCTCGGGGCATATGCCAGTCTCCCTGTATATTCTCTGCACAAATGGTTTGGACATCAACAGCAATAGTGGGGAAGTCCATTTGGGTTTCCATTGGGTAAACCCAACGACGTTTTGTCTACATTTCACTACTCTTTAAAAGACATTGCTCTGTCTGGGTTCCTTTTGAACAAACAAAAGGGGTCTCAGTCTGGGTTTCAATATCTTCCCAAGAGCAATGTTCTGTTTGGGTCCCTACGGTCTCCAATTCTACTTTCAATTTTCGGACCCTAACTACTTCCTTCAACCATTCTCTCAGTTGCTTAGCTGTTTTCTTCTTCTCCTTGTACTTCTTAAGCAACTTCCTCAATCTATCCTTTATTTTTTCTTTGTCATGAGGTCTTTGATCGGTGATGGCACAACTGTATTTACTTCAGGTTTAGGTGGAATTGTGCCAATATGAGGATGGGGTTCTGATGGAACCATGTCTCCCAATGATTCTCACCTTCCAGGGCTTTTTCTTCATAAGCTTCGCTCTTAGGAAACTCCAACGCAATAGTGTCTACTGAGTGATTATCATTTTGAGGGTCTTCTTCTATATGGGCCTCATCCTCTAGGGACTTCATTAAAATAGTGTCCCTTGGTTGATTTTCATCCTCCAGGGTTTCTTCTGTAGGGTTTTCCTTCGCTAGGGATTCCAGTGGAAGAGTAGCTTATGTTTGATTTCCATCCACGCGGGTTTCCTCTACATGAGCCTCTTATTCAAGGGACTTCTCCATAGAAGGAATTGGTTCCCTCTATCCCTCCAAATAAATAAATGGCAAGGTTTCAACATGGCCAGAACTACAGCCATGGGCATATTGGTTGGGGGCATAATTTTTCCCTTCAGAATTTCCAAATAGCTCCCTTTTTTCACATAATGCCCCCATATTCTCCAGTACTCGGCCAAATTCTTCCTCATATTCTTGTAAAGAGTCATCTTGTGGACTTGGAGAGGGCATGTAAGATGGCCCTGCCTCTTCTATTTAAATTGGGGTGTGTCATTGTGATTTTATCGTCGTAGAGCGTCTATGCTTTATTGGGCCCGAGGCCAAAGAAGGATTCCTTTTTTGTGTCCTTTTCGGTCCCGCCACTCTTACTCTCTGTTGTTCAGTCTCCAGTTTTCTACAAGTGGGGTCAAAGTAGGATTTACAAGGTTATCCCACGTTAACTGCTGCTAGTCCAGTCCATGAATGATGATTAATTTGATCAGCCAATGATGGCTGATGAAAAAATTTAGGTCCTTTTCCTTTCTGACCCAACAAGAAACGTCATGCAATAAAGAATTTAAATAAAATGACAAATTAACTGTAATTTTCTATTTCAAAATAGCTAACAATTTAAGTTGTCGAGGTTTTACCATGTCCTAATGTCTGTCACACGTGTATACCTCTGAACAATGGATGCTAATTCCTACCATGGTTGTCTTAAAGCTATAGGGTGCATCCCTTTTCCTTTGCGCACCAACTATTCCTATAGGTCTTGGAATATTATGATTGCGTCCTGCAGGAGAAAATGTTTATCCATCCATCTCGTGCTTTTTGCTGGAAGTCCAGAGACTTCAGCTATAAATGCCTCAGAGACTGCGATGTTTATGCCTTCCACCGTGGTGTGGCCATTCTGTAAATTCTAAAGAAATTCAAGTGTTATTTCCTCATGAAATCCCTGTAATTTTGTTAAGTATTGAAGCCAGCTAGTGTGCTCAAGAATTTGACGAACCTAGTCTGATACCCGGAGCACTATGGATTCACTGCAGATGGCTTTTCCTCCCATGGCTGTTGTTTCTCAGTTGCTAGTTCACTTGCAATTTTGCATGCACTGTTCTCCCAATTTCACAATTTGGAACAACACGGTAGAACGTTAAAGCTATTGATAGAGTAGTGATTTTTTTCAAGAGTTAATATCAAAGGAAATTATTTTATTTGTCTCATCAACAGTATTTGGCGCAACATCATAAGTAATTCACATGCTATCCATAATGCTTAACTTCCCGCCTTTAATCAGAAAATGGTTTGATAATTATTACACACGTGCATTCATAATGTAGTCCTTCAATCAGAAAGAAGTTTAATAATCATCACACATGTTATCCATAAATCATCGCACATGCTATTCAAAAAGCAAACCGTCCCCCTTCCAATCAGAAAAGGGCATCCATGCCCACCCACCATGGGAAAAAAGGAGAGGGCATTAGGAATTCATAAATGTAGCCGTACAATCAATCAAAGTGGCATAAAATATGACAAAAGCAATCAAAGAAGTACATGTAAAAATATTTGAAATGCCTGTAAAAAGAATTAAACAAAGATTAGATCATCATGTAAATAGATATTTACCTTAGGTGGAAAAGTGGCGAACACTTGACCGACGATAAATGTTAATGACTGTTGGTATCGAGTGATTGGACAATAATGATATAATGCATATAAAGATATAGTTTACCATGCATGTTGGCTAATTGAATTAGAAGTGTTGTTCGAATAGTAAATTCTCCTTGAGAAATGAACCATAGGGGATAATAGGATAGAGAGTATTAGGCAGTGTAACATAGTACTTCAATACCACAAGTAGAGCCACTGCTGCCAACAGGCGTTCATAGCCCCAACAGGGTTGCTTTTTAACCCCAAAAATGAGCCAGGTTCCTCCTTTTAGTATTTAAATGATTCTCCTTTTCCCTGCTATAAAAGAGACCACTATGCTGGCATGGTAACTAGATAATCATAGTGTCATTCACGAGGATATAACAAAGTGATCAGGGTGGCTCGTGATGAAACCCCTTGTCCTTTTGACGGTTTTAACTATAAAAAAGGTCATTACCTTGGTGTGGTGGCCATAATGGAATGTCACCTCTTACACCCTTATGATCATGGTAGGCTGGTTCGTAATTAGACCCCCTAAGCTCTTTAAGAAGATGTGTGTTGCATTTTCATATTTTGATATTTTCATGTTTTTGTTGTACAGTAAGGGAGGCTCATTTACTCCTTAAAAGTCAGGGATGGCGTAAGAAGTAAAAAAATTTCCAATGAATGTTATGCTTTTATCTCTATATCATCATATCAAAGAGATTCATCCATTTGAAAGTGTGAACAATAAACCATCATGTTATTAAAATATCAAATTATTTTATGATGTTTCCAAAGATAAGATATTCAACCAAATCATGATATAGATGAACCATGTCAGTTTCGGAAAAAAGATGACCATCAAAAGATTATATAAATGATCATGGTACTAATATTATTGTTTTTCTTTATCTCAGGTACAAATTTGAAATCCAATCAGATGGTTTTCACTCAAAACATGGAAGAGAAAGAAAATGGCAAAACGAATGACCGACGATGGAACAACAAAAAGAAACCAGAGCTATTCGTTCTACTGAACAACAATTGTTAAATCGATTGGACAACAACTGTTCAATTGATTGAATAGAAAACACACAAAAAGGAATCGGTGTTGTTCAATTTATTGAACAACAATCATTCAATCGATTGAACATCAAAACATATAGAAATAAATCGGTGTTGTTCAATTGATTGAACAACAATCATTCAATCGATTGAACAACAAAATGAAAAAGAAATCGGTGTTTTTCAATTGATTGAATAGCAAAACACGCAAAAGAAATTGGTGTTGTTCAATTGATTGAACAACAATCATTCAATTGATTGAACAACAAAATACGAAAAAAAAGAAATCAGTGTTGTTCAATTGATTGAACAGTAATCATTCAATTGATTGAACAAAAAAATACGAAAAAAATAAATCAATGTTGTTCAATTGATTGAACAACAATCGTTGAATCGATTGAACAACAAAATACGCAAAAACAGAAAGAAGGGTTGTTCAATGGAGTGAACAGGAATTTTTCAATCGATTGGAAAGCACAACAGACAAATAGAAATTAGTGTTGTTCAATTGATTGAACAACAATTGTTCAATCCATTGAACAACAAAACATGCAAAAGGGGAAATTGGAGTTGTTCAATTGATTGAACAACAGTGGTTTAATTGATTGAACAATAATTATTAAACACACCTAAAAACAAGATAAATCCTCGTATTTACATGGTGATCCCTAATTAAATTGCAATGATTCGTAAGAGAATATATACACTATTTACAACTGAAGAAAGATGCATTTTTATGAAAGTAATGCTGTCGGGTCATCACTCCCTGCAACGAAAATTTTCATAGTGGGATTATCACGTACCTGCTGATAAATAGAATCTTTGGTGAGTGATTTCTGATAAAGACGTACCCGATGTCCATTCACCTTGAAAAAATGGCCTGAGTCATCAATGGTAGTCAGAGTGATAGTGCCAATGCCGTGTACCTCTTGAATTTCATAAGGGCCAATCCACCTTGTTTGTAACTTGCCCAGAAAGTCTTGGAATCTAGAATCATAGAATAGCCCTAAGTATCCTTTTTGAAACTTCTTCCTTTTAATAAGACTGTTGTGCCACTTTTCCCTTTGCTGCTAGATAATTGCAGTGCGTTGTAGAGAAAGTAATCTAGCCTCATCTAGTTCATTTATTTGTTGAAGTTGTTCTGTTTGGGCCTCTGTCAAATCCAATCCCACTTCCTGGGCTGTTCTAAGAGTCTTTATTTCAAGTTCATTAGGAAAGATAGGTTCTTTTCTAAATAAAATTTGGTACGGAGAATATCTAGTAGTATTTCACCAAGTTGTGCGATAGGCCCACAAGGCCTGTAACAGTCTAGCAGCCCAATCCCACCGATGTGTCGAAACTTTCTTTGTAAAAATTGCTTCGATGACCTTATTGGTGCTTTCAACCTACCCGTTCACCTGCGGCTGATACGGGGAAGTGACTCCATGTGTGATGTGGTGGTTCCTCAGAGTGCCTGTAATATTGTCCTACAAATTTCCCTCCTCCATCCGTTATCACTTACCGAGGTAAACAATACCGCACAAATAACCCAAAAAGGAAATTAATTACAGCTTCTTTTGTAGCTCTTGGAAAATCTACTATTTCTACCCACTTCCTTACATAGTCTGTGGCAACCAGTATGTAGGCCTTTTGGTTTGATGGCGGATGAAATGGGCCAACAAAATCCAATTCGCATCGTTTAAAATCTTCTATTACCAATTGGGGCTGCAACGACATTTCATCAGATTGACCAAGTCGGCCCATCCTTTGGCAGCTATCACAAGTCTCGACATATTTCTTAGGGTCTTTAAAAATATTGGTCCAATAATAGCCCATCTGTAGACTTACCTTATGCTCTGTTTTGCGGTCTGCAAAGTGACCTCAGCAGGGCTCGCCATGTCAAGCCTTCAAGATGTTATACATTTCATCTTCATGAATGCATCTGCGTATATCCATATCAAACCCTGTATGAAAAAGGTATATGAGAATCCAAGAAAATCAGACGTTGCGCTGGAAAATCTGTTTCCTTTCCCTTGTTGTCAAGTGTTTAGGCATCCTACTGCCAAATAGTTTTCTACATCTGCATACCATGGCGTTTTCACTGCTAAGGCAAACAAATGTTTGTCTAGAAATTGGTCATCTACTACGAATGAATGATTTATCTTTGGAACCTGAGACAGAAAACCTACAACTGGGTTTTCCTTCCCTGGATGATTTTTAATGGTGATATCAATCTCCTACAAAAGTAACAACCAACGAGTCACTCGACCATTTATAGTAGGCTTGTTTTCTAAGTATCTAATGATGGAATCATTAGTATACAAAAAGACTTGATAGCCAGTTATATAATGTCTAAATTTGTTTATAGCATAAATGACAGCTAAGAATTCCTTTTTTATTACTATATAATTAAGTTCAGCAGCAGTAAGATTTTTGCTAATAAAATAAATAGCATAAGGCTTTCTATTATCCTCTTGTCCTAGGACAACGCCTATCACTGCAATTGACGCGTCTATAGAGATGTGAAAGGGTAGCTCCGAGTTGGGTCCACGCAATACTGGTGTCGTCGAAACTAATTTCTTCAAATCTGTAAAAGTTGTGTCACATTTATCAGACCATTTAAAGTCAACATTTCCTGTTAAAGCATATAAAGGCATAGCAATTTGTGAATTTTTTTTTTAAACCAGTGATAATAACCTGCATATCCAAGGAAGCTACGTACCTCTGCCTTAGTACAGGGTGTAGGTAGTAGGAGAATTACATATATCTTTGTTGCATCTACGAGTATCCTAGCTGCAAAAATGTAGTGTCCTAGGATAACGCCTTCTATCATCATCATGTGACACTTGACATTGGTTAAACACAGCCCGATCACAATGCATCATTCCAAAACTTTCGCTAATGTCTATAGCACTTGATCAAAGTCATCCCCATACGGGGTAAAGTCATCCATGTAAACTTCAAGTCCTTCATTTATCAGATCAGCAAAAATGCTGAATATGTTCCTCTGAAATGTAGCTGGGGCATTTCATAAGCCAAATGGTAACACTCTGTAAGCAAATGTACCCCACGAGTAGGTAAAGTTGGTTTTTTCTTGGTCTTCATGGGTGATTTGGATTTGATTGTAGTCGTTGAAGCCGTCTAGAAAACAAAAGAATTGTTTTCCTACCAGTGTATCAAAGACTTGATCAATAAATGGAAGAGGGAAGTGATCTTTCTGTGTGCCCTTGTTCAATAATTGATAATTCACACAAATGCGCCACTTTCGGTTTTTATTGGGAAAACCTACCAGTGGAGAGACCCACTTGATATCCAAAATGGGGTAAATGAAATTCACATCCAACAACTTTTGTAGCTCTTCTTTCACAATATCTTTGAGATGCGTATTCAATCTCCGCTGTGGTTGCCGGATAAGACGAGCATCCTTTTCAGTGTAGATATGATGCATACACAATTGTCGGTCTTTGCCCTTCATGTCTAGATAGTCCCAAGAAAAATCCCCTTTATATTTTAGTAGGACTTGAATGAGCTTTTGCCATTGGTTACTCTCCAGGCTATGGTTAATGTTTAAAATCTTGTCTGGTTCAATTTCAACAGGCTTGTTGTTATAAACAACAGTTGTCTGGATATGTTGATCATCAGTTTCTTTCAAAGGGTCTTCTAAAGCATCATTGTCAATAATTTCTTTTAACATTTGACATTTGATGTTATTCATATTAACTGGCTCATTGATAAAATTATTGATTACATCATCTTTAGTTTGATTCTTGAATTCAAGAGCCTCTGCTACTGTAAGCGGTGAACGAATGCTTTCTTCCAGGTATGCGAGTGGTTGTTTATGTATTTTTACAATGGGAAGACTTGGTTTGGCCGGACGATATAAAACAATATTTTTTACAGCATCCCCGTTAGCAAAGGTGATGTTGCCCTCTCAACGACCTATATAAGCATCAACTGTTGCCAGCCAAGGTCAGCCCAAAATTACAAGGAGGCAATCTAATAGAATTTTTGGGTTTATAACGAGAAAATCTACCGGATACTCCCATGAATCAATAGAAACCGTAATATCTTGTAAAGTTCCCTTTGGTCTTACCACCGTACGATCAATAAGTTCTAGGAGGGTGGTAGTTGGCTCTAGAGCTGTGATACCAAGTGTCTTATAGGTTTCTGCCGTTAAGATGTTAACGGCTGCACCCAAGTCAACTAGTCTGTTTTGAAAGGAGCGGCCATATATTTGGACTGTAACTATGGGATTCCCAAGATCTTCATACTTTATCGGTGTTTCCCCACCCAAACACAAATCATACAAGGTCCCTACAACATGAATAGTGGGTGGAGATTTTGGTTTCCTCACAGGACTTTTCACACATAGCTCTTTAATTATTTTAGCATAAATAGGAATATCTTGGATGACCTGGAGGAGAGGATTTTTAACACAAATATTTTTCAGTTCCCCTACAAAATCAAAGTTTGGATAAACAACTTTTTAGGTATTGTTAATCTTTCATGGAACGGTGGGGAAATAACTATGAGTTTTTCAGGGTGTTTATGCTCAACTGTATCTTCTCCTTGTTTTGTTCCTGTGTTAGACACAGTCGATGATGTATGTACAGGTGGGGTTTCTAACTCAATTGATGGCTGGTCCCTGTCTTCCCCAGGAGTGATAATGCATCCTGTCCTCAGTGTAAGTTCATTGCATTCTTTTTGTTTTGTCTCATAGTCTCAGTTTTCAACAATTTGCACCATCTGAATTGCTTTGTTATTGGGGTTTGAATTCAGTTGGGCTGGCAGTTGGGGATGCAGAAGGGGTTGAGGATTTTGTTGTAATGGATATGGGGTTGATAATGTAGGTTGAGGTTGAGGACTTGTCCCCATAGGGGTATTAGTTATCCCTAAAGGTCGCTACCAATTCGGAGACTAGTTCGAATTTTGTGAAGTAGAGGCAAGCCATTGGGATGGATATGGATTACCTTGCCAAACATGAGTAAAAGGATAATTCGGCCAACCATTACCCATAAAGGACTAAGTTTGTGAAGGTGACATATGAAATGGTTGGGACTGCCAATTCGAGAAAGGTGATTGACCTTACCACGCTACCGTGGAATTCTGTTGTTGATTAAATGACGAAGAAGGAAAGAACTAGGATATGCCTTGTGACATACCTATGGGTCAGACTTGCCACTGTCGACACTGGTTCATTGAGTATATTGGTTTTTTCCCCCCTTCTACTTCTTTAAAAACTATTTTCAGCCCTGGAAGTGATAGACACTGCTGAGTGGCATGGTCCTTGGTGCAGATAGTGCATCTATGTACCATGTCGAACTATTGTGCTTGCTTGTTGTTCGGATTCAGATTGGGTTGAGCAGGCATTTGAATTGCTTAGGTGGAGTAGGATGAGTAAGTTGTTGTTCAAGTTGGGGTGGAGACAGTAAAGGAGGAGGCTAGTTGGCTTGAGGCCTCCACCCTTGTGATGGGTTGCCCCGTCAAGAAGCTTGGGGAGGATATGGTTGAAAAGGGTGATTGACATGTTGATGAGGATACAGAGGAGCATAAGGCCAAGAAGTAGGTGTGAACTAGGATGGATGAGTGGACGAGTATCAAGGTTGCAACGGTGCATTTTCATTTGGATTGTAAGAAGAGAAGTGTGCAACTTGCATGCCTTGTTGATATGATAGAGGTCTTTGAGGTTTTCTTTGATTAATGAAGCAATGTTGCTCTAACCCACCTTTTTCCCCTTGGAATACAACTTTTAGTCCTCTCAAAGAAGGGAATTTTTCTATTGATATATTTTATTCAGAGACTACGCAAACGTATATGACATTCAATCAACATTCAATCCTAGGATGTGTTTTGCTGCATCTAGGGCAAAAAATAGTTGGTGCCCTTTTCATTTCCTCCTACTTTCTCTTGTTTTGCATGGTATCCATTTGAAATGAAAAGGTATGCAACATTTCACTCTTGAAGTCCTCCAACATGTTCCCTATCTCATTCTTCATTGATGTTGTGGAGGGAGACAAACTATACAAGCCTTGACTAACCCTACCCTTCGTTCTGGCAACCCCAGAGTGATTCTTGAATACAATTTTGATGTCAGGAGATAATAACCGATATATATGTCCTCTGGACAACATGTTGAGGGCTTCCAACATATCGTCCCTTACCCCTAAGAGAAGAACTAACTTGAGTGACTCAGGATCAAGGGTACAATTAGCCCTCCTATAATTCAGTTGAAATCTCTCCTGCTCATCTTCTAGGGATTCATCAGGTCCAAGTGTCATCATAAACATTTATTCCTTGGTTTCTTTGAACCTATAGCAGTCCCTATACTTTCTATGGAAGGCATGTTTTATTTTGGCTCATGTAGTAATGCTACCCCCAAGATGACCCACAAACCAGCGCACGATTGCATCTTTAAGGGTAGATGGGAATAACTTCAGCTTTTTTGCATCAGAGGCATAATCACAGGCCCTAGGAGCAACAACAAATTCAAACATGAAGGGGTCAGGATCCTCATAGGTTAAGCCATGGAAGTGTGGAAGGGTAGTAGGGATTATATTATTCATTCAATCCTCTCCATTGGTCTCTCTGATAGGGAAAACCTCATTGTCCCTATTTTCAACTATAGTGTGGGTAGTTGAAGTGGGTTCTTATTTTTCCCCAATAGGTGCTTCAAAAATTTTAGATTGTTCAAAATAGAGGGCCTTTTAACTCCCCTACAGTAAAAGAGGGAAGCTCACTGTCACCAAATAAGAGTGAAGGTTTACTGTTTGAGAGTGTGGGTGGTTTTGCTAAGAATTTTCCTTGATTATCTCTACTCCTATGAGGCATGAAAGGAATATTTTTTTTATTCTTTTCATTTTCTCAAAATTTTTATGCAAAACGAAAAACAATTCTCAAGTGGAAACAACATCTACTTAGATACCTCCCCGGAAACGATGCCAAAAAGTGGTGAGCCATGGTATTGCACCAAGAATTTTACAACTACCAAGGACTCCTCAACTCAAATTATCAACCCGGGTTTTGTACAAGCTTAGAGGTGACAATGCTATATTCACAACAGAATTGCTTCCACTCATGTCACCCTCAGTCATGACCTTAGATCAAAAGTGCTTGCAGACCATTCCTCCTACTGAATTAAAATGGAAGCTTGTTGACGAAGGTACAATTCAAAAATACTTCTAGCTATGAAAGTGGAGATTCCATTTATTTAACTTGTAGATGATTAATTATTCAATTCATGAAAGGGAAATGTCTAATCTATTGCAGAAAGAAAGTTTTTTATCTTGCAAAATTGATAAAACTACCAAATCTACTTGCAGAAAGGAAGTTATTTTATCTTTCATAATTCATCAAACTACCAATAATAATTGCATGTATCATCTACCTAGTTCACACTTTCTTGGAAATCAATAGCCTACTTCATAATTGTGATAAAAAAAAATAATTCTACTATGTTTTGCAGTGAATAAAAGGAATGGTTGGAGTGGCCTAGGAGCTTCCCCTAATCATCAAATCATAGTTAGAGGTCATTATTCATATTGAATGAGCCAAACTTACATTAGGGATAAAAATTCATGAAGGAAAATAGTGCTACAAGCTTGCTATAGGTGGCTGCGACAGAAGGTCCTGTATTGCTACAAGAGGGCTTGTAATGCTACAATAGGGGTACTGAGTGGCTCAGAGGTGTATCTTGCACTAGGATGAATGCTCACGGTATACTAGGAAAAATAACTTATGGAAACAGAGTTTTGGAACATAATTGAAGGTGGAAAGAGAAGATGAAGGAGTTCAAGAAGGAAGTGGTGAAGGAGACCCTTCCCTGCAAATCAACACAACCCTGCAATCAATCATATGCATACATCCATTGATCATTAAAAAAATTAGATAACCTATGATCGGATAGATGAGTTATATTTAACAAACATCTATTTGATTCCATAACACTAATCTAATCACTAAATTGACTTCTAAGCTACAAAAAGAAAATGTGAAGTAGAACAAATAACATTCATGTATTTCCAAGAAATCATAAGCACATTTTTTTTGGACAGAGGTTGTGAATCCTTCCACTCATTTTGCAACAAGAGTGGTGATATAGATGCTTTAAACCATAGGTTTTTATAGCTTAATATCTATTGAAATGAAAGAAACTATGAACTGCTTGGAATCAAGAAGAAAACATAAGTACAAAAAAAGGGACCAAATCCTCTGGGATGGTCAGAAACCCAAGGGTCTCAACCCTCTGAAACTAACATAGATGCAACTTAAATTCCAACTTCTCATTATCAAAAAAAAATTAAAGGTCTCATACATCACATAAGAGTTCAAAGTGACAATGTCAAGCTTCAAGGTCAATACCTACACCTAGCTAAACAAAAACTTCAAATCCTAATGATTTTTTCTTCTTTTTTATTTATACAAAAGGGCAGATGATAGTAGCTCCCTTGAAAGTAGCAGTGATTCCCTCCTTGATCTCGAAAATGGTGGATCTTGTCCATCTTGAGCTTCACTTGGACTAGGAGCCACTCTGCTGCCAATGGATTCAACCTAGTGAGAGAAGATGTTGTGATCCCAAGTCGAGTTAGGGAGTTAAGGAGGTGGACAATCCCACAAGATTCTCTCCTGGTTGTATCCATCAAGCCCCTGCATAGTAATAGTCTTAAAATTTCTTTTTTTCCCTGCAATTAAACCACATTATGCCACATACTATGGAAAACACCTTTTACTCCTCTTACTAAGCATAATATGACAAAAATTGTGAATTAATATGAGAGAAGGATAGTTTTAAGGTTGGGGGATGGCATAATGATCTTCAAAATATACCTATTTGATGGGACTCATATATAAGGACTCCAGAAAATCACTTGGAGGCAATAGATAATATTTAATGAGATGGGAGAGAAACTTCTATTAAATCATTTAACTAGATAAAGAGGCTAAGAATGGTTAGAATAAAGCATCACAAGAGAGAAAAGCATGCTTCAAAGAAAAAAAGGAAAAGGAAGGAATCCTATGAAAGTGGGTTGGCAGACCCACAAAATTGGGGCACGGCTAAGGAAAAATTTGTTACGGAAGAAAATGTATATAATACATTATATGGGGATGAAAGTGGTTGTTGATTCCCTTGGAAAGCATATCTCAACTCCGGGGCAACTGGAGGATTCAATTCAAGATCGAGAGGAGAAGTGAAATTTCCCAAGTGTTTCCCTAGCAGTGGTTACAATTAGAATTTCTGCTTATGTTATTTTTAATAGAGTAAATGGTGTATATGTAGATGGTATTGGAACACACTTTCATTATTGATTTGATTGAATTATAATATGAATCTTTTATATGAATATAGTCAACGGTGGTTGTATGCATGTGTGTGAATCTGCATTGTGATCATTCCATATTTTCTTAAAAATACGTCTTACGAGAGAAGGCATTAAATTTTGTAGAGATGTGTTATATTTTCTTGCATGTAAGTAGTAATGGACTGGTAGTATGACTGAAGGAAAAAAGAGTAAAGGTGGCATTCTGGTTGGGAATTGAGTAGTGGTTAGTAGGAGATTAGAATCATAACCAGATATGGAAGTCCCATAGGCGCAGATCTTCTGCACATCTGAATCATTAGATGGTACAATCATGTAAATAAAGGAAACAAAAGTGTGTTGTTAATAAAATAAATTAGCAAGGTAGAAAATTCCAGAATGATCAGGACATGACACAAAGTACAGAAAATTAACCAAAAAAACATTTCAACTTGATGCTTAATAGGTGTTTGATTAACTTGATTGAATAAATCCAATATGAGTAAAAAAAATACTTCTTTTAAAATGCTTCTAAAGAACCGAAGCACCTATCATAACACTAAAGTGGCCGAACATTGAAGTCTGGAAGATAAGTTGACATGCCACCTTCTACTAGACAAGGATAATATATATATGTATATATATACACACACAATGAGCGACGAATACATTAAAAAAAATGCATATTGTTTATTTGGACCAAGAAGTTAAATATTATGCGGGAAGTAGGAATAACCAGGAGAAAAGTTCCTTTTAACTTATCATGCTCACAGCTTAAGAAGCTTACAAATTTATCCTTATGAGGGAAATGGTAGAAAAATCAACCAAACAATGCCAAGCGGTTATCTCTCAGCAGCATTGAGAAACCAATAAAAAAACAAGCCGCAGTAAATAACCCCTAGGGGTTTTGAATATACCGAAAGATGGAATTCATATAGGCTAAAATCAAGTTGACCTCGACTTTCAACCTCAAGGATATTACGAATAGCATGGACCAGTAGAGAGGGACTTAAATTAAGTTATACTAGTGAGGAAGGAAACAAAAGTAAATTTGAGTACCAGTGCTACATAACTAGAACTACAAAAATCTCAGAAGATCTTGATAAAGTACTCCCCAGACTGTATTTTTAGGTAATGTGTCCACCTTGGTATAAAAATATGAAAATATGAGTTTATGTGTAAGACACACTCTAACCACATCTTTTTAATAAGATAAAAGAAACTAGAGAATCTGTCTTAACTCGAGATTTTAGGTGCAATATCTCTTTGGGAACCATTACATTCGTTATCACATTCCAAATTAAACTTAACAATCCACAAAGGCACGAATATATATATATATATATATATATTAAAAGTAAATCACACTCGAGGAGAAAAAACACACATTCCTCGAACTGCGATTGAATATGAGAATTTCTACCATCATAATCAACCAACGATTCATACAATGTATATTTACTTTGGAAAACAAAACACAAACTTGCAACCCTTTAGAACTGTAAATTCTATTCAAAACTTTATAATTAAATGAAAGACAAATGTACATACATATTTCCCCAAATCCTTGAGTGTCCTCTGTTCAATATGAGTACAAGCTAGAATTGCAACATGAGTACAAGCAAATCTGTAACTCACAGATTAAATAAAAAAATAATAGTAATAATAATAATAAAGTAAACAAAAAATAAATAAATAAAAAATATGCCTAGGTCTGATAAGCCTGTGTATACTGAGTCCACGCTATGAACAAAAAAAAAACTTCACTACTATAGAAACCTTTTCTACCAACTAGAATATCTTCTGGAAGAAGTGAATGGCCTTAAGAGTCTTTGTGGAAGACCAAGTATGAACACAAGAACCATATCTCATGACCCCTCGAAGGAAAAATAGGAGCATGGATGGATCAGTGAGAAGCAACATGTCACAGTGTAAGCCGTTATTAGTTGTGGAGAGAGCATAGAACGAGAAACCAAATTGATATATGATTAGGCAATTACCTGTGAAAGGGAAAAACAAAAAGAAGGGAAAACCCCATAAGAACAAGAGGAAGAAATACGATGTGAAGAAAAAATTTCATTAACAATGATAAATACCACTAAAGATGAGCTATAATTTTCAAGGGACATCCTGTTGGAATTTAATTCCAACTGCAAACAATGAACAGCTGGACATAAATCTGATTTCCCGTAGATGTTCCAGCCTGTTCAATGCCGCAAAGTCACTGCTGATATTTTGCACATTGATGTGCATTAAATTCACAGAATCTGATCTTCAGCAGTTATCTGGAAGCCGCAAAAATCTTCTGATATTTTTGCACTTTAAATCAGCATTAAATGTGCAGAAATAAATTCCCCTGCAACCGACTTATTTCCATCGAGAAAATCATCACCGCCTCTTATGCAATAAATACAAAGATAAACATCAGCAGATATTTTGTTTAGTTTATTATTAAACTCAGATATTTGTTTTGTTATATATACATCAAGCAGCAGTGAGATCAGGCAGAGTAATCAAGCAGAAAAGAACAGCAGTTCTGTTTCTCTGGGTGAGCGGCAACAATTTTTAAACTCTCTGCAATATAGCGCAGCAGCGCTGAACCATGATCTCTGTGTTTTTCAACATAGAAGGGACAGCAGCATGAGCTCTCTGGATTGAAGCCTTATGCACAGCAGTGTTGAGACACAGCGCTGAAATAGTATTGCTGAGACAACAATACTGAGACAGAGTATTTTGCTTATTTGTAATGCACAGCAGTGCAGACACAGCAGTGTCAATTTGCAGGTATACACAGATTGAAGTGCCTCTGAAGCAGGCATGTTGAAATCCCTCTGTTAAGAGGTAGATGTTATTTGTGTGGAACAGAAGCGTTCCTTGGTGAATCCCTCTGTTGAGAGGAAGATGCTTTTAAGCATAGATTTGTGGAACTAAACTGTTTCCTACTGTTATCCCTCTGTCAAGAGGAAGATGAATTTGTATCAGCTTGTTTACTGTTTATGAATACAAGTTAATTATGTGTTACTGTTACACCACTTGCACGTTGCTGTTACACCAGTTTTTAGTGTTGCTGAGTATTGCTCTGTTAAGAGTTTTATTTTAATTATCAGAAGTTTTTCCTGTTGCTGCAACACCAGAATCGTGTTGCTGCAACACCAGTTACAGCAACACAGTTTCCAGTTTCCTGTTGCTGCAACACCGTTTCCAGCAAACAGTTTTCTGTTTTTCTATGTTAACAGAAACAGAGTGTTATTTCCTGTTGCTGCAACACCGAATCCTGTTGCTGCAACACCAAGTCCAGAAAACGAAATTATCAGTTTTTGTGCTGTAACAGAGCAGTTTTGTGTTGTCTATTTGTTATGGAATTCACCATAAAATTCCAACACATCCCATAGTCAATTCCTTCCCTGTGAATAGAGAATGTCAATAATTAGTGCGATAATGCAAGAGTGAGTGCATCTAAAAATTGAGCTTAACATAAAACAAGTTATGACATATGTTTTGGCTGAAACCCTCGAATAACACTCATAGGGAAGAGAAGGGATCAGAATCCTTAACAAAAATAAAAAACGAAAACCCCAACGAAATATATACAAGCCACAAGGTAAGAACCTGTGCCTCTCAACAAACCCTGGTTGAACTGAAAACTCCTTACATGCTTGTAGCACAAGTAATCTTGGCGTAATTAATGAAAAATTTAATACCATGGTAGTGTTCTATTGAAAGGTGCCTGAATTCTTACAAGAATTTTTACCAGCTAACGCCTCTTATTGAAAGGTGCCTGAAGTCCATAAAATGTAAGGGGTCTAAGATGTATCAAGCTGATCCTCATAACAAGGGAAACACTTTGGCATACATAAACACAAAGAAAGATGAAAATAAAAAACAATATTTCAACCACCACAACAAAATAAACATTGAAGGCACAACTATGTATAAATGGCATGAGAGGGATTCTTGCTTACCAGGTCTTCATTGAAATTACAGTCGACGGAAGATGAGATTGTATGATTTCCACGAAACCCAAAAGAAGAACCTAGTTGTCCGAATATTTCACCATCCACCATGTTTTCACCTGAGCACTCAAGTCAACTTCTCCAGCAAGGGAAAAACCATGAATAGAGTGTGAACGGTCTAAAATCTAGGGTTAGGATTATGTCAAAATAGATCCACACCGTGCAAGAATCTGTGAGGGATCTGTACCATCCATAGGAGGTAAACCACCAATGTGAAAATCAAATGGGTGAGGGGAAGGTGGTGATCCGTCACTCACCTACTAATCCGCATAAGACCCTTCGACAACCTCAAGTAATAACTAATTGTGGAAAAAATGAAAATGAGTTTGCAACACATCATTTCCATAAGGAGAAAGGAATTAAAGTTAGATGTAATCACCCTTATGGCCAAATAAACCTTGGTTAAGTAAGGTAATAAGTAAGGGTAAGTGTGGGTAAAAAAAATGCACTCTTGAAGGTGATGAGAACTATTCATAACTAAAATTCCGTGCTTCCTTCAAGGCCTAATTAGCATAAGTCCTATGGGATATTTATGAGTTAATATTTCCCACGAGAAATGATGAAACAAAAAATCAATTATGAGAAATTAACTATGGGTTAGAGTTGAATGGTATGGTTGTTATTGCATGGTATGGTGGTTATTATAAGTGTCTTTATGTGATATAAATAAAAAAGGAAAAAATGCATGAATGAAGAGTGATAAGAGGTGGGACTTGTCAGAACCTCCTGTATCGGGAAATCTAGTGTCTACTCGGAGCTGCTAGTCCCACTAAGACTCGTAGCTATCTTAGAAACAAACAAACTAAAACTACTTTCGCTTTCCTTTATGAGAAGTAGATAAGAGAGGAAGAAATGACACCAACCTTAGTCTTACGCTTGGTTCCTCGCTTGATTCCTCTCCCTTCTCATAGATCTTCGCCACTCCTTCTTCGACTACCCAGCTTCAAAAGGCACCTGTGGAATCAAAGCAACATAATACTATCGAAGAACAAAGATCTACAATCATAAGCAATACAGCACCAAATATATATTGACCGCACAAATGCATATATCATCAAACATACAAGAATGTGGAGGAAAACTTGAATAGCTTTATTAATATCAAGAATAGCAAAGAGGATTACAACCAATAGTTCTGACCCAGCGTCATCCTCTCAGCATGAAAGCCCTTCTTCACCTCATGAAAATCTTAGATCACCCAACACTATGATGTTGCACCAGGAAAGCAACAACCCCTCCTTACAAAATACAAGATTCCAGCCCCTGAATCTTTGTGATGAGGGATCCATATATAGATGATTGCAGGGAGGTGAGTCAGCTTCTGGGATTTTGATTAGTGTCTTCTCTCTGATAGTTCTTGATTCCACTTGGAGATTGATGATCTCTTACTCATCTCTCGGCGAATTCAGAGAGGCAAGCGTCACAGGAGAAGTTTCTGGAAGATTCAATGATCATCCACCTTGCAAACTGTCTCTGCCATTTGTCTACTCTTACCCATCGCACCCCACAGAAGGGTTTTCCAATATGCATCACACCTTTTACACTGAGCAGGTGAGATGCATCGCACCCTCTACACTGGGCATTCTGTATGGTCCAGTTTTGACTAGTTCTGAGTAGTTTTCTGTGGAGAACTTCTCGGAGATGATGTAATGAGCTGACCTTGTTCCTTTAGGGCATGAAGCAACACTTTTAGGGACATCGGAGCCCTTGGTTTATGGACATGTATGATTGGGGTTGCAGTGCCCAAAAATGTCTATAACAGTTGCCCCCTAAAGCACGAGGTCGTTAATCTTTTGATGTCGTGTGAAATGCTTTATCATGAAGATCTGAAGTTTTTTTGAGCTGGAAGGTGACCTGTAATAAGATACAATACAATACATTACATTATCTTCATAATATTTTTCATGATCTAGCTGAGGCGGGCATTCCCATGCTTAGCTTTATAAATTCATTTTCATGTACATAGGACAGACAACCGTCTGTGTAGCAGACTGATGATTCGGACGGAGTCATCATACTTTAATTCGGATGATCATCTGTTCGACAATGATGTACATTTGATGTCTTTATATTCCTAAATATATCGCAGCCCGGATGGACGAAACTACATCTGGGGTCTTCAAACTTGTTCAATCTTCACTCGGAGTACAAGTCGATCCATGTGAAAGATGTTATGGAGTCGAACATGGAAAGACATCGCCTGATTACCAGCCAATGATGTAAGCTGTTAACAAGCCGAGAGGAATCACGGATAATGATGATGACCCTCAAGGTACTATAGTACAATTCGCGTGGTGTGAAAAAAGGGACTTAGCGTTGAACACCACCCAAAATCTTTCGGTTGAAGGCCATTAATGTAAACCTATCGCCGGAGGTGAGAAAATTGCCATTGAGGCATGCAAGCTTCAAAGCACTGAAAGGGTTGTTCCTAAGTCAACTTCTTGGATAATGAGCTGATGTCGACAAGAAGCGACTCGTCGTAGGAGGCCCTTAATGAATCCCACATCTACGACATGGGATGGAGCAAATGATTTTGGAGGTGAAAACGATCTGATGATACAGGGTTCAAGGTGGCGGTCATGAAAGAATGGAGCATGAATGTATTGCAGCGGATGAAACACAGGTGAATTATTTGAGCGGCTTCTCTTGAACATACCGGTGACACTAACATGGATTGGTAGCGTTAACCCCAAATATGGATGGTGTGATGGACCAATGGTGATATGACCGGTGAACAGAATAACCCAACCCGGCTCGGACGTGGAGTGAAAGTGTCATGTTCAAGAGCGACTTGCTACCAATAAATTTTCTACAAGTTTTCTTCCCAGTTTTCCCCAGTCATTGCAAACCAGTACCTCTTTATTTTTATCAAGCTTGAGGAGGATAACATATTCTTGTTCTATAATTCGCCCTTTCGCATGAACCCGTCGCTATGTTTTAACAAGGCTAGCGACAGTGAAACTCGTTCTTATCCATTTGGACAAGTTTGTCGCTATTAATTTTAAGGAGTTTAACGACAACGATAACTCGGTCCTTTTTCAATTTTAGAGAGTTTGAAAAGGGATGGAAAGGAAACTACGATGATCCTTTTTCGTCATATAATCCCTTAAGTCCGAAAAAGTATAAAATAATACGAAAGGGATGAATTTTCGATAGTTTTAACAAGCTGAACAAAACAAGCACGCGATCCATTTGTGTAATAATCCCTCAGGTCTAAAAAGATTAAAATCTAGAGGAGGGATAACACTTCCGATGACTTTAACGAGTCGGAGAGCCAATCGCTCGGCAATCTTTTCATATTTTACGAGTCAGGTCAAAAGAGGTTAAAGGAGACTCGTTTTTGAGGAACGAGTGATAATTTCGGGTAGCAACTGATTCTAGGTAAGATTTGGAATTTTCTAATCACCGCAATGTCACAAGGATGGCTATTAGAACCACCCGTCGCAGTTGTTCCTCAAAAGGGTAAACAATCAAATGTAGGCGTATGATCTGCCAAAACAGAGTGGAGGTGATGATGAGAACATGACCAAGGCTCGAAAGCTGATAATAATGCATTCACAATGGTTAGTTATCGGAAATTGGTTCATTTTTTAATGAGCTTAAACTCTGGGGGAAACATTTGCTCATTGCTTAAGTTTAATTTTTAACGAGCTTGAACTTTACATAAAAACTACTCATGATAATGGTCATTGATTATTTGATTCACCGTTAGCACTTTGTTCTTTCAACGATTGTACTACCTGCTCAATTGCTTCATCAAACCAATTAGAAATGAAAACACATGCTTAAAAAATGAGTTAAAACACTAATACCTTACTCGAATTACGTGAATAGTAATTTAAAAGTGACTTTTACCTCTTATTTTACCATTTCATTTGAAATTGGTTTGTTGGAGCTCTGGAGGTGCTTCCCCCCCTGATTTTCACCAGTTGATCTTAGGAGATTCTGTGGATGATTCTTGGCGACGTCTGGACCAGGTAAGAGCTAAACCTGAGCTCCTCAATTGCATTCCTTCCTTTTTGAATTTTGAGTATGTTTCCCTGTTTTTCTGAGCCCATGGGGTTTGAAAAATTCGCCTTGGCTCCATCGCACCCTTCCTTTATCAAAAGGTGTGATGCACACTAGACTGGTTACTGGCTACTTAGTATGCATCACTCCCAGTACACTACTGGGGTGCGATGGACACAAGGAGGGAAACTTTTATACCGTTTTCTCATGGAATTTTTGCTTGTTTTTTGCCAAATCAGGACCCTGACTCTTCTCTTATTTGTTTTTCAGAGATTCAACGGAGCAAAATGGTTGTTACATGGCGAGAATGTGAGCATGAAGAAGAGGACATGATTTCTTTACATGATCTAAGTATGGTAACTGCACTGCGGAACTGTGGCCTGCTGAAGTTTTTCCATATCTCTAGCATGAGGCAACAAATCAACTTGTTGCAATATTTCCTCGACGCCTAGGATCCTACCAACCAGGTGTTCCAGATCAGGGGAAAATTTATCCCCCTGACTGTCGTGGACATCTATTTTTTGACCGGTTTATCGAGGCATGGCGCCCCTCTCTCATTATCAAAATCTGCCCGTGGGGGCGAATCCGTGAGAGAGTACATTCGCCGGTACTGCAGAAAGGGGTCTCAGCCGAGTACGGATGGCAAGATCAACATCCGAGATGTCACTGACCGGCCCTTGAGGACCATTCTGTTCACTTTTGCTAGATTGGCTGGTAATGCGGCTCTTCACATAGTTAACAGGTCTTATATGCAGTACGCCTTGGAATGCCTTGAACTGAAGGTGTTCAACTAGTGTGACGTAGTACTCACTGTGATGAAAGAACAACTAACCAAGGTGAAAAGCGGAAGATCCAAGGATTTTGGCTATGGTTCTATTTTGAGCGCTTTTGCCTTGGAAAAGATCCCACTGATGCAGCCGCAATACATTTCCCTTGGTTTACCTCCACCAACTGAGCCACGGATGCAGAGATGGGTTGAGCTCATGGCTCGACATGCTGGCCAGTCCCAGATTTCTTTTTCTGATACCTTCTTCAAGCTGTTCAACCTTCCGGAGATGGTTTATGCCGAGTTTCGATATGCTGGCATGGATTTCCGGGGTGACCAGGATTTGGTGCTGCTCGCTGGTGAGCAGTGGGGTGCTATAGGTAAATTCTCTGACCATATCTATGTTTATTATTTTCATAATGTTCTTATGCTTTCTTTGATCAAGACTAATCAAAATCATGTGCTCATGCAGTCATTGGACCAGTTCGACCAGCAGTAAGCCCAAGAGCACCAACTGCCACTCCAGCAGGAGAGGCTATGGGGAGGGCTATCCTCCGCGACCTTGATGTGGCCGAGACTCTTTCAGCATTGCAGGATCAGGTAAAGGGTCTCACTCTTGGTATTCGACACTGAGGATCGACGAGCTGCCTCTGAGGTTGCAGCGACATACTACTGGTGTGCCGAGTCGATGGACTAGGCTTTTACGCATGATTGCACAAGCGGTGACTTGTTATCACTAACATCATTAGACTAGGGTGCCCCCTAGCATTTTGAGTTTTGGGTCATTTGACCGATTTTGTCTTGGTTACAGAACATTATGTGTAAACCATAAAACAACTATATATATATATATATAATATATATATTTTTTTTTTTTTTGATTTTCGGAGCTTTATTTTGGTTAAATTACATGATCTTGTTACAAATATTGATAAAATGCTTCCTTTTATAAATGTCGAAAATGCCTATCTAACACATAATTTGCCAATGAGTCTATTAATGTGTTTAAATTTCTGGAAATATGTTGATATTGAATAAAATCGAACTGTCTTTCCAAAATCCTGACCCTTAGGAACATGCGATATATAGTTGGATTCCGTACAGAGTAGATACCAGTGAGTTGTAGAATGACGAGCTGAGTCTAGCTTGACAACAAGTCGGCGTATGCCATGTACAATGGCATCAGAGAGGAGTTCTATCAACGCGTTGTATTCAACAATATTGTTCGTTGACCGACCAATACATACCCCTATGAAACTCACTAACTCGCCGCTGGGATCGAAGATGGCCCAAGCCGCAGGAGTTAGGTTCCACGAACTACGACTCACTCCGTCGGCATATCCAACAAATGGTTCCAATAGGTTCGATATTTGCTACAAATGCGAAAATTGGATTACCTAAACAAAACAATTACCCTTAGCGAAAACAAAAATGTAACAAAAGCATAGGGATTACTACGCTGAATTAAGCATAGTAACACTTGAGGTACAACCCATTGCGGGGTTGTGCCAGTGGAATCCCATCATAATCCACCAACTCGTAGGCCCATTTTGCTAATACACGCTTAACAACATAGGGACCCATCCATAAAGACTTAAACTTTCCCGCTCCCAATTTATCAAACTCCTGGTCATAAAGTAAGACCATGTCACCTTCTGCGAAGACACGGGGTTTGACATTTTTGTTGAACTGTGCCTCGACTCATTTCTTATGGGCTTCGTTAGCCAAAGAAGCATTACGACGGGTTTCATCCAATTGGATTAATTCCAAGAAACGAGCCTCTTCTTCTGAAGTTCCGGGGAGAAGATCGACTGCGAGCTTGAGGGATGGGATTTCACACTGAACTGGAAAGATCGCTTCCAGGCCATACACAAATTGGAAAGGTGTAAACCCAGTCGCATTCCTCACTGATGTCCGGTATGCCCACAAGGCCGAGTACAGGATCAAGTGCCAACTCCGTTTATGGACTACAATCATCCTTTGGAGCATGCGCTTCACGACCTTGTTGATTGCCTCAACTTGTCCATTAGCTTGCGGATAATACAGGGTAGAGTTGTCGTGGGACAGTCCTAATTTGGCAGCAAACTCAACCATCATGTGATTGCGAAAATGGGATCCATGATCTGTGACTATGGCCTGTGAAACGCCGAATCTAAAGACTACATGATTGAAAAAGAAGAGGGCAGCCGTTTCGCCGCTGTTGTTTAATGGAGACATCGCCTTGGCCCATTTGGTAAAATAGTGTACTGCGACTATGATATACCCATGTCCCACGGCCGACATGGGGTTATATGTCATGAAATCTATGCCCCATTTGGCGAATGGCCCAACAGCTACTACTGGCTACAGAGGTGTGGGTGGTATTTTGGTTTTGCGATAGAAGATTTGACAGTCATGGCAACTTTTGACTGCAGTTATGCAATCTTTGAACATTGTTCTCCAGAGGTATCCTGCTCGTAAAATCTTTTGAGTTGTAGCATAACCAGATTGATGCCCCCCACACGTGCTTGAATGACAATCATTCAAGACTTTTTCGGCCTCCTCATCGTTGAGGCACCTCCACAGAACTGTATTGATACCACGACAGTAAAGCGTATCACCGACGATCACGTAGGCTTTTGCTTGGTATCGAATCCATCGTTGTTCCGAGCGTGAGGTATTATACCTATATGTTTGGGTTTGGAGATAGATTATTATATCTCCATTCCACGGATTTCTTGAAGATATCAGAAACAAATTTTCGTCCACGATTGCTTCTTCGGATGTTGCATCATTGGACGATGATGGGAGATCACATAGTAACTCCGCGAAAACCAAGGCTTTCTTTGATTTGGATTTTTTGAATTCCAGATCAAACTCTTGTAAAATTGCTATCCATTTAAAATACGTGCCCCCCAGCAACTGTCACAACAATATATAAGTCATGGGGTTGCAATTTGACAAAATGGTAGTTTTTCTGAAGAGGACATAGTGTCGAAATCTCTGTATCGCTTGAACAACTGCGAGAACCAGCTCTTCAACATAGGAGTGCTTCATTTCCTTATCATTTAAGTTTCGGCTTAAATAATATATAGGATGTTCAATTCCATCGTCTTCTTGAACTAAAACCATCGCTATGGTCGTATCCGCTGCAGCCAAATACAGGTTAAAGGCTTTTTGATAATCAGGAGCATACATTAATGATGCTTTTATTAGGGATTCCTTTAAAGCATCAAAGGAAGCTTGCGCGACCTGATCCCAAATGAAGGGTACTTCGTTTTTCAACAGACGAGTATAACCTTTAGCAAGTTCGGCATAATTTGGAATGAACCTCCTCAGAAAGTTTGCTTTCCCTTGGAGTTTTTGAATCTGAAGCAAATTTGAAGGTGGAGGCAAATCAATGATTGCTTGAACCTTACATGGGTTGAGATGAATCCCGTCCTTTGAGAACACAAAGCCAAGTAAACGACCAAAACTAACACAAAACACACATTTGTGTGGATTGAGTCGTATCTTGTAGTGTTGTCAATGTAGAAATATCACTCTCAAATGCTGCGGATAATCGGTCTGCTTTCGCGAATGAGCCGGAAGATCGTCGAGATATGGTTGAACGACGTTCTTGATGTCATGGAAGGCATAATTCATTGCCCTCTGAAATGTTGCCCTGCGTTCTTTAAACCAAAGGGTAGCTTGTGATATGTGAATGTGCCCCGCAAACGAATCAATGCAGTCTTCAACTGGTCCTGTGGGCAGATATTTATTTGATTATACCCGGAAAATCCATCCATAAACGAAAAGATTTCACACCCGGCGCATTCATTAATTATCTGATCAATGAAGGGTGTAGGGTAATTGTCTTTCGGACAAGCTTGATCTACATCCCTCTAATCGACGCACACTCTAATCGTTTCTTGTTTTTTCATTACAAGAACAATATTCGATACCCAATCGATTAGAGGAACTGGGTAAATAAAACCAGCATTGACGAGTTTTTCAACTTCCGCCTTGATGGCAACGGCTTTCTTGGGGTGAACCTGCCGGAGCCATTGTCATACCGGTTTGACATTTGGATAAATCTTAATTTCGTGTTCAACGATGCTCGAGTCAATGCATGGCATTTCATCATATGACCAAGCAAAGACATCTCTAAACTCACGAAAAAGAGCGTTATATATTTCTAGTTCTGAAGAAGAACAAGATTTGCCGACATGAATATTCTCTACAACATCTGTTTTGGTTGAGATATTTATGGCAATAGTCTCTTCAATATTGGACAGATTTTGCTCGGAATCCACCTTATTTACAGTATTTGATAGAAAATCAATAACTGAGGGATGATCAAAGTCACTGGAATTATCTTCCTTGTAACCCGGAAGATGGGAATGATGGTGGTAATCTTCCCATGGTGCCCCGTCAATCATCATTGACCAAACAATTCCTTCGTCTATAGAATGTACTTGCGACCAAGGATCTGAAGGGGTGCCACATTCGTTAGACCTATCTATCCAAGCACTTGATGAGCGTTCATTCGGGTTTTCCTCCCATGCCGAAAACATTGATTGCTATAATATTTCCTTTGGGCTTAGAGGCAATACCTGCAGATGATCCATATTAATATCGTTTTCTGAAATCTTTTGAATAGAAGATATCATATTGCAGGTTCCTACCTTGGCGACTACCACCAAATTGATTGGAGGCGGTAGGGAAAAAGTCTCCATTAATGTAGGGTCTTTTAGTAGGCCCACTCCGATATTTTGAAGCGAACGAGGGCTTCTGTGGATGATCAGAATGCTTCCCGTAACTTGTGAACTGTTGGAGAGAAATGTTTGTTGATCGACGATTTTAATTCCTCCTTAGAAAGGAAATGCAATCTTCCTAAAGTAGGTCGACACAACGGCAGCCATGGCATATATCCAGGGTCTTCCCAGTAGGATGTTGTAATTGAGGTTTTTGTCGATAACTTCAACATCAATTTCTATTGTTTTGCCCCCCAGTTCTGCTTGCAAGTTACTCAATATCCCATATGGGGTGTATGTTCGTCCAACAAATGCTTTTAATGTCGTCAACGATCGCGACAAGGGTGGAGATCCTAAAGCTTTCCAGCAACTCATCGACATAACACATGTAGATGCCCCCTCATAAATAATTGTTCGATGAACAATTTTGTTGAGGGATTTCACTTGAATAAGGAAAGCTAGTTGAGTTGGTAACTGAGGGTCATGTCCTTTGTGATTAAAGGACACAAGATTGGAACACGTTGGGTCAATCCCACCTATCGCTAATAATAAAGCCTTCATTTGGGAGGGGCAATTTCGCAGTACCTCAAGTGTCGACATAGCAGACGACGATTGGGCCAGATCCTCCACTATATTATAATGTTGTGCTGCTCTAGCACGAGGATTGAACGTCGATTTGTGTACTACTCCCTTTCGCGGTTTTATCGTTAGCTCAGGGGTGATGGGTGGCACAACTTCTGTTGAAGTTGTTGTCGAACTACTAGGTTGATCATTATCCTTGTTGTTCAACATCTGTGGATTCCCGTAATCTTTATTCCTTGTCGATATCAAAGCATCATTTAGCTGCTTCGAAACAGACAACATTAGCACTTGGGACGGGGAAGCTTTGTCGCTAGCAACCAGATTTGTTCCTGGATTAAAAAATGGATAAATCAATACTGCCGAGGTTTTTGAGCTCTTGAAGAATATTCTAAGCTCAGCTTTATATGGACACTCTCTCGTCCAATGATCCTCATCACATATAAGGCATGGACGATTTGGTTTCCTATCTCCAGAAAGGTTTGCAGAAGATTTTTCAGGAGATGACTCCTCCCGTTTCTTCTTCTCCCCTTTCTTTTTCTTCTTGCCTCTTGGTTGCTTGGGTTCTTTGCCTTTGTCAGTGGACACAGCATTTACTTCCGAGGCAAGAAGTTCTTCATTTACATTTTCACCTAAAACCGTACGGGCCTTCTTTGACTTAGCCTTTACGGTTTTTGTGCTGGTCGTTCCTATCACACCATCATCGGTATGAGAATCTTCGTTTGATTTATGAGGGGGAGGAACGGAAAATTCCGATCTAAGAGCATCAGGGATTTTATCGTAGAGCGTGCCAGACTATGTATAGATGAAATCTAAATATTACACACAAGCAATGAATTTCTCTTCAGTAACGACTCCTCCCTTTGCCACATCTTTTGTAATAGAAGGTAACAATGACTTAATAAACCATTCAGCCAACAAATGATCAGGAACATATGCTTTTACCATTCTATGACGACGTCGCCACTCATGTATATGATCGGATATGTGAGTGGCCGTCATTTGCTTGAAATTGGTAAGAAGCTCTGTTCCCGTTTCGTACCTTATGGGTAATTGAAAATGGGTTAAAAAGGTTGTAGCTAGGGTACTGAAGTTATCAAACAAATCTCTAGGCAATTTGATATACCATTTTGCTGCCGGACCAGTTAACGTTCACTGAAAAAGATGAAGCCTGATCGAATCATCGTTGAGAGTGTTTTATGAACACCACAGATGAAAAGTCATCACATGATTCGACGGGTCTTCACCCGGATTACCATTAAATTTAGGAATGTCTAACGGAAGTTTATCCGGAATCGCTGGCCACCAAGGGGCGTAAGCAATTGGATCGTTCGTTAGTTGATTTAGATCCGGAAACTCTATAGTCACCACGAAAGGCCAATGTTGATTCAGGCTCGGCGAAGCATACCCACGATAAGATGGAATTGCCTAAGCAGTCGGTCTTTGCATACCAGCATAATGCATTTGATGTTGGTAACTTTGGTAAGGTTGATGGGCATGACCATCATGATATGATTGATGTTGACCGTTTTGAATATATGGCTTCCCATTACTTGCAAAGACTTGTTGCTCAGATCCTTGATACGCTTGTTGGAATTGCAGCTGTTGGTATTACACCAGCCATGCTTGTGATGCCATGAGTTGTTTCCCAGTACTGATTATTTGACCAGAATGAGGGGTAATGGTCCCCGTTTGAACATGGTCATTCCACTAGTCGGTGATTGCGGTCGCGTCGTAGGGACAAGAGGTTGTTGCATTACGAACTGAGGAACCTGAGGTTGGCATACAACAGGCAACGCTTGTACTTGCGATACTGCCACAATAGTCGGCTTAGTGGGGATATTTGACATAAGTAAACTTTGTTGCATTGAGTATACAACTCCTTGTTGTTGAGGTAGGATTGGCACCCAACTGCTAGATGTAATTCTAGCATAACCTAAATTCTATTGTGAACTCCCGTATGGTTGTTCTCCCGAAAAAGACAATGAAATGATATACTGCCCTCCATACGGTGGTAATCCAGTGCCACCCAACAAACAATCAAACAATCTATTTGCTACCCAGCTTCAAAGAGCACCTGTGGAATCAAAGCAGCATAATACTATCGAAGAACAAAGATCTACAATCACAAGTAATATAGGACCAGATATGTATTGACCACATAAATGCATATATCATCAAACATACAAGAATGTGGAGGAAAACTTGAATAGCTTTATTAATATCAAGAATAGAAAAGAGGATTACAACCAATTGTTCTGACCCAGCGTCATCCTCTCAACATGAAAGCCCTTCTTCACCTCATGAAAAGCTTAGATCACCCAACACTATGATGTTGCACCAGGAAACCAGCAACACTTCGTTACAAGATACAAGATTCCAGCCCCTGAATCTCTGTGATGAGGGATCCATATATAGATGATTGCAGGGGGGTGAGTCAGCTTCTGGGATTTTGATTAGTGTCTTCTCTCTGATAGTTCTTGATTCCACTTGGAGATTGATGATCTCTTACTCATCCCTGGGCGAATTCGGAGAAGCAAGTGTCACATGAGAAGTTTCTGGAAGATTCCATGCTCATCCACCTTGCAAACTGTCTCTGCCATTTGTCCACTCTAACCCATCGCACCCTACAGAAGGGCTTTCCAGTATGCATGACACCCTTTACACTGAGCAGGTGAGATGCATCGCACCCTCTGCACTAGGCATTCTGTATGGTCCAGTTTTGACCAGTTCTAAGTAGTTTTCTGTGGAGAACTTCTGAGAGATAACATAATCAGCTAACCTTGTTCCTTTAGGGCATGAAGCAACACTTTTAGGGACTTAAGAGGCCTTGCTTTATGGACATGTATGAATGGGGTTGCAATGCCCAAAAATGTCTATAACACCTCCCCCTAATTTATAGCACAAATAAGATAAATATGTTTTCCCATATTCACATTTTGACATGATTAAGAAACATTTATCCTTTTAAAAACAAGTAAAACATGATTTACATCATACTCTTAACCTTTATTGAAAAGTAATATATTATCTTTGTATACTACACAAAAATCATCTATAAGTGGCCTAAATACATCATTCTCGGCCCACATGAAAGTGGTGAAGGAAATACGAAGCCAAAGTAAATAACTAACTATATAAACAAACAATGTTTCCTTTTAAAGTTATTTTTCGATTATCATGTTCCAAAATCCTTACTTGGTGATAACCACTTCTTAGGTCTAAGTTGGTGCAATAAGTTTCATTTTTCAATTGTTCCAACAAATCATCAATATGAGGAAGAGGGAAATGGTGCTTTATAGTAATTTTTAAATCATCAATACCCAAAACTTGACACACATTCTCCATGTGCAATGTTTATTTGGTACCAACAAAATCAGTGATTTGGATAGAGAAGTGCTTGGTTGTATTACTCCTTTCATAAGGAGCTCTCTAATTTTCCTATTTATTTCTTCATTTTCAAGCACAAATAACATATATATGGTGTTAGGTTGCTATAATAATAGGGATCATAATTTTTAATTGACTATGTAAGTCTTGTAATATTGTACATATCTTTACTTTTCTGCAAATGTTTTCCCATATTAAAAAATGTAAAGAGGGTATGTCCTAAAAGAATAATCAGAGGACAAAAAGAAACAAACATCAAAAAAGAATATTAAATATGAACCCCACCAAAAAGAGATAAAAATAGATTCTGCAAGTGATGCAAATTCAAATGCCACTAGCTTTTAGTTTACTTTATGCAAATAAAATTGTGTTCATCTTGTCAATGTTATGAAACCCGCTCACAAAAGATAGAAAAGAGATATAAACTCCTTAGAATCCAGCCTCTTCAAGGGTGGCAACCTCCTTTAAATTACACAAATGAACAATTCTTAGATGATACAAATGACAATACCTCCTTTCTATATATAGGAGTCTAAGGGGTCATAATATAATCATAATCGACATAACAATAATAATGTAAGGGCACAATAGTAACAATGGTGAGCTTCTATGGGGCAAAATAATAACAATATGGGGACTACATGGGTACAAAAATATAATGAGGGGGTTGTACCAATAAGGGTTTACACTAGTAGTATAGGGGCCTAACATGCCCTTCTCCTTCAAAAAGTGTTGTCCTCAATGCTTGAGTAGTTCTTGATGCTTTTGTATAAAATTCTTGTCTTCCCATGTGGGATCTTCAATGGGTAAGTTCTTCCACTTGATGAAATACTCTGAAATTGATCGATTTCGTAGCTGTCAGGTTCTTCTTTCTGTGACTACTCTAGGTTCCAATATAAATTTTCCTTCCTCTTCAAGTTCTGGCAATATTATTTGAATTGGGATTTTCTACAACTTTTGAATGAGTGACCACATTTCTTCGTCCTTCTTCCATTCATCCCTTGCTTCGTTTATCCAATCTAGTTGGATAATAGAAATAGCACAAAAAAATGCTTCCACATCCTCATCCATTCTTGAGAGTGCATCTGCAACAAAATTTTGCTTCTCTTTTTTGTAGATGGTGTCAGAGTCATAACCCAACATATTTGTGACCTATTTTTTCTGTTCTTCTAAAAATAATATTTGTTCTAAAAAGTATTTAAGACTATCATGATCCATTTTTACCTTGAAGTGTCTTCCCATTGGGTAGGATCACCATTTCTTAAGTGCATGTAGTATTGCCAACATTTCCTTCTCATAAATAGCTTGCTTGAGATGTAGCCGTAAAAATACATAATCACCTACATCAAAAAAAATTTCACTATGATGTTGATCTACATGTTGTTTCATTCAATTCTACACCAAAGTGGCATTATCCTTTAAAAGTTGGAGAACTTGTTGTTGATGCTCGATGTGATCTTTCACTGCTTGAACATTTTTCTTCTTGATATGTCCTTCTATCTTGAGAGTTTCAGCAGTGTTAATTTCTTCCAATGCTTTACAAGATATGGTCACATTCATTTCTTGATGCTCGATGTGATCTTCCACTTCTTGAAGACTTTTCTTCTTGATATGTCATTCTATATTAATAGTTTGAGGAGTGGTAATTTCGTCCAATGCATTACAAGATATAGTTGGATTTATTTCTTCTTTCTCAATGTGATATTTCACTTTGTGAACCTTTTTCTTCTTGATATGTCCTTCTACATTAAGAGTTTGAGCAGTGGTAATTCTTTCCAATGCTTTACAAGATATGGTCGAATTCATTTCTTCTTTCTCTGGGGTTGATTCCTGGTGTATATCCTCTTTTTTTTATGTTTCTTGATCCTTTTCTTCCTCTTATTCATAATCTATTTAAAATAATTTATTCTCAGCACACTTATTACCTTTAGTGCATTTGCTATCACAATTGTAACAAATCCCTTTTTCTCTTTTTTCTTCCAATTGTTGTGGTGTAAACCTTGTAGCTTGTGCAAGGCTAGGAGAAAAAAAAATTCCATAATTATATTCGTGAGTGGTGGGATTCCTTGTTTCCATAATTTCTCTTTCAATTTTTCTTGCCCACCTAAATGCCTTCTCTAATGAATCAGGTTCCCAAAGACGAATCTCATGTTGAATGTTATCCTTTAAAGTACCTATGAAGACATCAACCCTTTTCTGATCTGCCATTGAAAACGTTTGTTTGAGATTTACCAATTGGCCAAAGAAGGTGTTTCTCTTTGTATCCTCATAATGTGCTATCATTTCCTCCGTGAAAATTGACCATGTGACAAGTGGTTTACGGGAACAAATCCCTTTATACCATAAAAATTGATTCGGTTCTAAATAATTAGATAAAATACATAACTTTTGTAATAGTGGTACACCATGTAGATCAAAATATTTCTCCATCTATAGTATCAAATTCACTGGATCCTTGCCATCAAACTTCCTCATCTCACTTTCTCTTCATTTTAGGAGCTTGATTTTGAAATGACTGTAACTCTGTACTTTTAGATCTTTAAGTTTTGAAATTTTGGTCTATAATAGCCCTCTGAGTAATATTTCTAACCCCACAAGTCTAATCAAGATTGGATTCTCCAAGGAAGAGTTATGCCAAATCTCCCACGGTGACCTGCTTATAGACTTGTTCAGTAGAGCGAACTTGTACGACGTGCTGCAGGTCATTGTTTCAACCTTAGGTTCTAAAAATGGTACCCAAAAACCTACAGTCTGTCTTCTTTCTATAACTTTTTATGAAAATTCAATCTGATGCTCAAAGAGAAAGTTATGACGATTTTCCCAAGATGACCTATTTGGAATGTAATTTGGGGGTTTGCAACAACCCTAACTTCCTCAGATTATATCTCCGCACATATAGCATGCAGGATCTAAAATTCAGAGTCGAGGTTCAGACCAATCACTTCTCAAATGGTTTTTTTTTAGCTTCTTAAACTTCGTAGAGAAATAGTTATAGCGAAAATTCCACGATGACTTGTTTGGAGCAGTGAAACCCTAGAATCCAAAGCTTTGACACCAAATGTTATGAAACCAGCTCACAAAAGATAGAAAAGAGAGATAAGCGCCTTAGAATTCAGCCTCTACGAGGAGGGAAACCTCCTTTACATTACAAAAATGAACAATTCTTAGATGACACAAATGACAATACCTCCTTTCTATATATAGGAGTCTAAAGGGTCATAATATAATTAGAGCTGACATAACAATAATAATGTAAGGGCACAATAATAACAATATTGTGTTTCTATGGGCACAATAATAACAATATGGGGACTACATGGGTAGAATAATATAATGAGGGGGTTGTTCTAATAACAATAAGGGTTTACACTAGTAGTAGTATAGGGGCCTAACAGTCAAAATGCCAAAATTCATGATGGTCAAATAGCGTAATCTTGATTCATTCATGATCTAAATTTCATGCTCATAGATAGAGAATAAAGATCTAGTCAAACTGTTTTATCTTGGCAGATCAATAGTTAGGTAGAGAATAATAATGAGCTCATCAGTTTAATTTGAGCCATTAGACATTATAAGATTAGAAATAGATAGTTCGCTTATAAAAGAAAAATAAGAGGGTCATCAAGCTCAAATGCACCCAATAAATGAAGAAAAAATGTTAGGGTAAATGATGGGTAGGTAGAAGCAGTTTTCACAAGGCTTGGAGAGCATCAGTTGGTTCATTTCATATTACTAACATCCTTCCAAACTCATTTTCCCTTGTAAAAATATCCCTTCCCATTCATTTTAAACCTTTTCCCACTACTTCACTCATTTTCTCTTACTAAAACCCCTTTCCCTAGTTAGAAAACACATTTTCATCTAGAAAAGTGTATTCCCCTTCACTAATTACGTTTTCATTAGAAACATGCAAAAACCCACTTTTTGCATGGTTTTAAATGGTTTAAATATTATCGGGAACCATTGAAAAATCTTCCCCGATATTAGTTTGAACACTAGTTCTGAGTATATTTTATCATCCCCCTATCCCTAACATCCCTGTATCCCATTTACCCCGTACCCGTTATATTATTCCACGCTAACATTTAATTAACCCCCCACTGTTTTAAATCCCCGACCCCTTTCATATTAATAGTTTTAAATTAAATTCAATCACCTGATGTCGCACATACATCCAACCCCTTCGGATTAAAAATCCTCTGGTCCCACCTATCAGAACCCCCGAACTCCATTCACCGTCTGATCTCCCCACTCAGATCCGATGATCAACAATCCATATTGTGTTCTCCACTGCCAAATGTTTAACACTTAAAAAGCACACGATATGGGCTGTTTTCCCCGCCCGCCTTTTCGCTACGTGGCAGCCCCAGATAATATCGCGTCCCTCCAAAGAAAACCATTTACCACTTTTGATTCACGCAATAATCCACCATACCACTCTTCCTTCAACTTCTCTTCCCGTCCGAAACCACCTCCTATTCTAGTGCATCCCCCTCAAAATACCTACCTCCAACTGTCACCTCCTGCCCGAAATCCTCCTCTGACTACTACACTGTGTATCCCCGAAAGCCTTATCATCCATTGTTGTGTTGTAAACATCTAATCTACCCCTACATAATGTAAAAAATTATAGAGTTTCACAAAAAGAGATTCTTCCATTCCCCTACCTCTGTTTGAAATACATAAACCTGGAATACCATTGCCAACGCAGAATCAAAACCTCCAGAGTACAAGTGAGCAAAGATAGCATTCATGTAAATGCATTTGACGATAGAAGATTAAAGTGAAATCAATTTACAGGCATGCTGAAATCAATTTGCAGGTGTAAAAACATGTTCCAAGTAAAAGTAAAAGAGTAAAGTGAGAATACTCTTCCAACCATACAAATCAACACATGGTTTTTCAAAACCATCCAGGTATTCTACAAGGGTAAAAGGAATTTACATACAGATAAAATTAATTTACAAAGAAAGGAGTAATAGGAACAAAACTACACATGGTTTTGTGAATTCATGGAAAGAGAAAACAAAACCACGAATTGGAAACAACACATGGTTTTGTTAGAAATTTAATTATAAATTTCATTTAAATATTTTGGAAATATTATTCAAATATATATATTATTATATATTTTCCAAAATATTTTATAACACTAATGCATGATAAAATAGCACGGCAGTCACATGATCAAATATCATTGAGGGAAGTCTCAAATTATCAAGTCAAAGGATCAACAAGTAGTGGAGTGAATTACTATGAAAAAGAGAGATACATTTGCATCTTCTAGTTCATCTGCCAGCACAACCACAAATTTGGGTCCACATCCTACCTGCTCCCACTTCCACAACAACAACATTTGCACAACACATTCCACCAAAACTATGAATCTACAACAGTTAGAGCTTTTTAGTTCATCTATAGTCTAAAAATGCCTTGTCAGTCAGAGACAACATTTATTGTAAACAGTTTGTAAATTTTGTATAAATACTTTTGATTTTGAATTATTAAGGGGTGGATCGCTGAACATTTCTATACTTACATTGATCTGAAAACCTGAGGGTTTATTGTACAAATTTTCAAGTCAACAGACTAGACTGAGTAATAAAGGCATTGCATTACAAGATTCATGTGTTGGGCCACTTCAATGAAGTATCTTTGATTTGTCAAATTCTTATTTTCTTAAGTATTTCAAAAACACTCATGTTTTTGCAATTTGAATGAAATAACTAGAATGTTACTACAATATTTGTTTAAGTACACTATGTCTTGAACAGTTACTCATTTTTATGTTTTCTTCTGATATCCAAAGTAGGGAATTCTTCATTGCTCCCTAGTTTCGATTGACCTCTTTCATTTCACTCATTATCTGGTTTGAGGAATCCTTAGTTTCTCCTTGACCCCGATTGAAAAACCACTTCACCATCCAGCCTAAAAAATCTAAATTTTCTCAGATACCTTTCCCTGTGAACACTATCTTTAGAACTTAATTCAATCCTTTTTTCTTGACATTTGTACTCCATGGCCCAATGGTAAAAAGACACTTATCTATCCATCTAAATCAGTGATTCCACCACAAAATCAAATCAAAAACCAACCAAGCTTAAATCACTATCCTAAAATCAATTAACTCAACAAAGTTAGATCATTAAAAGAGAGCCCTCTCTGAGCATTAGGAAGGCTAGATCCTGATCTCAAAAGTAGGTTTGTGATTACCTCTATTATTTCTTTCATGACAACCTTAGGGATGTTTTAGAGTGATAACATATGGAATTACTAGGAGGATTTGCATCTATAGTTGAATCCCATGTTGTATACCTCTTGTTTGGAATAAACCGTTCTTGCTCCTAAAACACTCATGACTATTACAAACAATATTTAGTTGATTCATGTTTATGTTTAGGATCACATCCTTTAAGATATTTGTGTTTATCATCATCCTTATCTTTTACAATCATGAGTGCAGAGTTCTTTCTTTCATTTCTAAACCTTTTCATGTGTCTTGTAGCAACAAAAAAGATGTTATACTTAACAGGATAGCCTTTGGTGATATAGTATATCCCATCCGTTGTAAGGTGATATTTGTTCTACTCCCTATAGAAGATATATTTCTTGTCATACAAACAAGGACTTTCCAAAAAATTTCCACAAATACCAAGTAGTAAGACATCTCATTCTACCTCAACTATAAACTTAGAGGTGATTGAAAATATAATCTTACATTTCTTAGTTATCTCAAACTTATTATATTGATATATCCATCCTAAAGAATATGGGTTTTGATGAGCCTTAGTTTTAAGGTCCTTATTATTTAATATTTTATTCAAAAATGTGATCATATTACGTAACAGTGTCAAAGGGTGTATCAATCTTAGTATGTATAATGATAACCCTAAGAAGGAACAACTCTATTACTTTCCATTCATTATGAAAACATTCATATTTTAAAGAATGAATATTAGCACTAGAATTAGAAAAATAAAATTTGCCTTGTGTCCTTGTGGTTGTGAACTTGGTTTCATCGCCTGAATTTGATACAAGATCCTTGTGTATTCTCATTGATGTTTTCTTACAAGCCTCGTTATTTTCAAAGATCTTTGGTCCTAGTTCTTGAGGACATTTATGACACCTTTCCTTGACATGTCCTTTTTTTTACCCTTTCCTTTGTTCTTTTCTTCAAGCCTTGTCATCTTCCTTCTTCACTATGCTTTGTTTAATTTTACCCTTTCCTTTGTGATTGCCTTGAACTAAATGAATTGATTTTTGGAGAAGTTTTTCTTGACATTATTTTTTGATGCAATATGACTAGTGTGGACAAAAAATTCATCAAGATTAGTTGGATTAAACATGGGAGTAGTATATCTTTAATAGCTAAGCAATGGCACCAAGATACTTCAAAAGAGTTTCTTGTGTATGAAAATGAATGCTTGATGTAAATGCCCTCTTTCTGAACCCTTAACTAATGTCTTGCTTTTTTTGCCCATTTTTTGCCATAGATTCTACCAATCCATTATTTCTTATTGTATATGCCTCGAATGATGAAATTTCTTCTCTAATGCAGCTATGAATTTATACCAAGAAGATATTATATCACAAAAATGATAATTGAAAAAAGACCCTCTATGATATTTAAATAAATATGATGGACTAATTGAGTGAAGCCACATATTAAATGTTGTTAAGGTCACAAATACAGTTAACTTTCTAGATCACTCATGTGTAGGACATGGTCATGACCATTTGGATCAATAATTTACAAAATAACACTAAAACAAATTATGAAAGGAAAAATTGACCCAATTAATTAAACATTGTTCATTAAATATTTAATTTGGAAAACCTATTTGATTGCTTAAACATTAGACATTAGATTATTAATATGAAGGCATAGAATTGCAAAATACTAACACCATAGGGGCATAGTTTAGGGTAACAATGGCTTTTTAATGAAGGTTATGAAATAAGAACAATGCTTCAAATCTCAAATAACTCAACAATAAAAACTATGGAAAACTTCTTTACTGTAATGCAAGCTGAGAGACCTAAATTTCAAGTCCAATATTTAATGAAACCTACTCCAGTTCAAATTCTATCTAAGGAAGAACATTCATGTAGAAGGTAAATATATGAGATATATTCTAAGTGGGGTTTCAACATAAAGCCCTTCCACGGCAGGTTACAATATTTCACTCCAAGTGAACAAAGAGTTGATGAAACAACAAAAGGTCACAATGTATATCGCAACCCTTCATAGAGAAATGTTGCTTCCACCAAACAAACAATATAAATTCAAGGAAATAAAGGAAATGTAGGAGATATGTAACCACTAGGGTGCAAAAACAGAGCCCCTTCATAGCAGGCTACAATATTATACTCTAAGACAACAATGTGTCAATGCAACCATGGGGAGTTACAATGCATATAATGATGTATACAATGCAATTACCTATTAATTTAACCCAACATACATGTATACAAAATAATTTCAAATGAATGGGGAAGTAAAAGGATCGTGCAAATTCCTTGAGTGCATAGACCATCATATAAACATATAATATGACATACATGATAAGAACATATATTTCAATGATAGTATTGTTACATTTTGAATCATTAGCTGAATTTTGAGATTGCAATGGGCCTAAAAAAAAATAAATGTACTAACAAAATTAACTTCAAAAGAGAAAAGGATACAAGATGATGATATCATCCATAGTGATAAATATTTTTAGCGAAAAGAATAAAACTACATTTTTTAATTGTATTTTTTGCTTAGCACCCAAGGAGCAACTTAAATGGTGAATGGTCATGAAAATGAATTGTTGTGTATGATAAAGTTCAAGGTTAAAATCCCCCTTATTCACTTATTCCTATGGAAGGGGCATACATAGGCACCTAGAGGTTATAGTTGTAACAATTGGAATCAACCTTGTGTCACACGAATATGACACCAACCTAGTTGTCAAATGTCAAGTATAGCCACTTATTGGATGCAGAATTGAATTTAAAATCCAACGATTTGCATCTCTACATTATTTTGAGTAGACCCACATTAAAAAAAATTGAGAATGCTTATCTACTCACAAGTATGTAGAGTGGGAAGTTGTTGGATTTGGAATTTATTTTAACATCCAACGAGTGTCTATTTTTAACATTTGTATTTTCATTTCTTTTTATGTGGGTCTACTCATAAGTATGTCAAGTGGGCACTCCTTGGATTTTTACTTTAAGTATGCATCCAAAATATGTATACTCTTGACATTTGATTAAATCTACAAGGAAACAAGCAAAAGATACATTCATAAAACTAGTTTCCTCTCTCTTTCATTTAAAATTCATAACTCTTATTTTATTATTTTAACTGTTATTTTATTGTTTCCCTTGGGAGATTCATTTTAGACCTCAAAATTTCCCTAATGAGGTGAAACATAACCAAGAGAGAAATTTCAAAGTTTTAACTAAATATATCATTGGTTTTAGACATTGTGAATGTTTAGACAAAAATTTAAACTCATTCCATTAAATTTGTTTGTCTTCAAACCTCACCACAACCTCTTGGTTGAAGGATCTTGGCAACTAAAGCCTTGATTTTCAAAAGTTGAGAATCTAAATATTGACAAATAAATGCATTTATTTTGGGCATTAAAATAATTAGAGTTCTTTTTAGTGCATGCTCACGAAGAAGTGAAATCATTTAAATTAAAAAAGGTTGCATGGCGGTCTATTTACAAGTTTCTAGATTTACACTGATTTACATTCTAACTAAGAAAATTGAAGTCATATAAAAGTTTGATTTCTAGTATATTATTAACAAGTAATCAAGACACATCACCATGATTCTTAGCCCTTCTCTTACGAATGCAACTTGTCTCTGAAAACTTCTTCCTTAGGTTAACATTTTACTTAGCTTATTTCTCAGAATAAACAATGAGAACAATAACACTCCAACATTCTCGAACTATCATTAGCTACAACATTAATAGATCAACATCAGAATGTACAACATTTTCCGCCCTAATAAAAAAATAGTATATAATCATCTTATCTGCAACATTCTAAAGATCCAATCAATATTTCTCAATAATTTGTCACAAGGTTTGAATTTACATTCCCAAGTTTTGCATTCTTGGATCAACCTCAGGGAGTTGAAGATGAATGTTAGGTTTTCTCCAAAAAGGATTCAAAATAGAGATCATTCCCAATTCACATTTTCATAATTACATTTAAAAAATCTAAACATATTTACGAGAAATTTGGCATATTCTTCAAATGAAAAGCTTGGTGAAGTTGCAAGCTTGGTAGCCAAATCAAGATTAGCCTCTTTTTCCCTGTAGTAATTATTGAACTCCCTTGCTACAAAAAAGGAGTTTGTGGTTGTTACCCACCAATTTGGATAAACCCTAGGAGAATTTTTTCTCCAATTTATTCAACTTATCAACCAATAGCTCTATGATGATACTTACATAGCTAGCCTCAAAGGCCTTCCATCAATGCTAAAATAAATGCTTTAGCTAGCTTACTAATTAGATGAAGGTTGCTCATCTACTATTGGGTACAACAAACATTTTTGTAATCAAGTGCTTTAATTTAATGTTAAAGGGAATTTTAGTGCCGATCGTATCTTCAATTGCATGATAGACTATCTTTTGTTGTCTTCATTTTCCCACACTCAACTTTGGTGATTATCCCTTAACCCTAGTCCAATGTGGCCTTGCTTGAGCCAATTCTTTCCATTGTCCAAGAGAGGAAAAAAAAGGTGGCCTTGATTGATGTTTTATGTCGCAAGTAATCCATAGTTAAGACTTTCCATCAATACCCTATATCTACATCCCATATTCATGTTGAATTTTATATGTTACAAATATTGATTCCCTTTTCTCGGCATACCTGAGTAGGGGTTATAAAAGTTTCCCTAGGAGGTCAATACAGAGCATGAGCCATAATGATAAAATGTAAAATTTTGGATGAATATGACAAACTGCATGGATGAAAGCCTCGCATGAGCTCTACCCCCCTCATTAAACCTCATCCAGTTCCTCGCTAATGCACATCTTATCAAAATGAAAGGAACTTTGAATATCCCAACCACTATGAACAATTAAATCACTTGACCTTTAAGGGTTCAATGGTGTATAAATAAAATCTTGTAACACAAGATATGCAAGGACAAGAAAATCAAGGAATCACCACATGTGTAAGAGGGGTGGTAAAAATAGGCCAAGGAAAGGGGTGACTCAGGACCAACAATTGCTCCCTCTTCATATCATCATGCTTAAGGATGATGAAATTTCATAGTTGGTACAAGGAATATTGCATCCTTCATGAAGTAAACCCCTACCATATCCTTAACCATCTTCACCTATTAATTGATGAGTTAGCCTAGTATTTATTCCTCCCCTTAAGATTGGAAGCACCTATTAGGGCCCTCTGATTGCCCTCCCGTATATAAGCATGGTAACTTATTTACAAATCATAAGCCAAGAAGAAATTTCAATATTATGCTAGTGTGAATTCCTCTTGTGTCTTCTCTATTAGATATGGCCCAATGTTCTTATGTTGATTTTACTTATGACTACGATCTCACTTAATTATGAGAGTATGTTTCAAATGCTTACGCCTAAGCATAGCTACCATCCTTTGAGGGATTGTCTGAAAATTTTATAAGCGCTCAAAAGAGGATGTCCATCCCCATTTGGTTACCATTATATGGACCACATGTAGTATGCTTAAAAATTTACTAGGATCATTGACCTTGGCATGTATTCAACATTCCTCATGACCTTCTCTCCTCCCTCCATAGATTACAATGTTATTTATTAGAGCTAGGACATTTCTTAGAAAAATATGTACCAAAAAGACTACGAAATGGCCCTAGGGTAGTATCTTTGCTTCTTGATGGATGTTTCCCTATTTGTAATTGAATTTGATAATGATGATAGCTTGATATCACTATGGGAGGGATGGTATAACGATGTTATTCCATAGGCTTATGGAAACCTTCTTAGGAAGCTTGGAGTGATCACATGGGCTTGGCTAATGATGAGATATTAATGGAAACGGTTTGCTTAATTATTGGACACTTGTGTATGAAGAGATGTCCTTTTGACAGATTTTGGTGGAGATACTCACCTTTATAGGATGACATCGTTGTGCACTGATCTTGTCTTCATATGTGAGGCATAATAGGTAGCTTCTTGTTATGTTTTTTGATTGAGATAGCCATATTTCATGTTATCTTGTGAATTAGTCAACTTGTAATCACATATTATATTATTTTTAGGGATTTTCGTCAATTTTACTCCAAAATTGACTCTATTGACCTCATATAAATAAAGGGGATTCAGTTTTGGATATGATCATTATCACACACTCTCATTATTCACTTGAGAGATTCCACGCTATTTCTTTTCTTTCCTCTTGTATACAATGGACGACTTCTGAATGAAATTTTCTTGGGGAGGATATTTTGATCAAAGGGAATTCTCTCTTGGGAAGATGATATGATTCTATTGTGATACTGTGCAATTTTATTCTGAGTATCTTCCTCCATTTGGTAGTTTTTTGCAAAATTAGTATTTAACTGAAATTTTCATCTTAATTGTATTGAATATTTTATGTCTCTAACATCTCATCCTACAAAATTATCACTTAGTTTCCATAAATAATCCTTAGTATAACTTCCTTGCTCTTATAGATCCAATTTATTGAAAGTTGCTATTCTTTTAAGGAGATATTTTTTCTCTCGTAACTCTCTCAAACCAAGTATTATTCAATAGAAATTCCATTTAACTCCATATACCCTAGGATTAAGAAATATACTAATCTATTTAGTGTGCCAATCCTTATAAAGAATTCAAAACCCTAATATTTCTATATTTTTCTTCTTTTGTATAGTAAATTAAGGTTATATTATGGAAAAATATGTGTTCAATGACTTAAAATACCTTAGATCTTGTATTCATAGATTTACACTACATCTTCTATACTAAAAAGGAAAAATATCATTTTGTATGCAATTTTTGACTACCAATTTAGGTATGACGTCTAAGAATTTGTAGCAATTTTATGGATTTTTTCCTATTCAAAAATTGCCCAACATATTCCCTTGTTTACTCATTGAATATCGTTTTTTATTTAAAGTTATTCATAATTTATAGGTTATTTTGTTATTGATGTCATAAAGTTTACATCCTATCAATTATGCTTCTTTAAAACCCTAAATTAAGTAGAACTCCTTCCATCTGAAGATTACAACCTAGACAGATTTTCAATAGAGTTAATTTTTAGACCATCAATTCCTGATAATGTCACCAATCAACGAGTGTTCAATCATGATGAAGACATTTTAAATTTCTTAACTTCTGACAAGACCTATGATGATCAAATCAATGATGAAAGTGATCATGACCTTCAAATGAAGTAAAAGCAAAAATAAAACTCAATACCTAAACCAGTGGTCAAGCTTGAAGATCGTTATGACATAAAAGACAGGTTTAAACAAGTAACCACTTCAAAGCTCCAGAGTTCTACTTTAAGATTTGAATTGATAAACCTAGGTACTGAGGAAAATCCTCAAAAAATCAAGTTGGGATTAGGACTTTCTTCAGAAGAAATAATTGTATTCATTAGAATATTGCGTAAGTATAAACATGTCTTCGCTTGGAAATATGATGATTTGAAAAAATACGATACATCGATCATTCAACATACTATTCCAATGCTTTCTTAACAAAAACCAATGCAAGAGAAGTTAAGGAAAATTCATCCTAACCTAGAGAGTCAAATAAAGGTTGAAATAAACAAGCTCTTAAAGGCTAAGATAATTTTTCCTGTTAGACATTCAAACTGGGTGTCCAATATGGTGCCAATAAGTAAGAAAAATGGCGACATTAGGATTTATTTCGATTTCATAAATCTTAACAAAAAAAGCCAAAAGGATAACTTCCCTTTACCTACCATGGAACAGACACTCCATTTAGTAGCTGGTTTTGAGTTGATGTCCTTTTTAGATGGTTTTTCAGGATATAACCAAATTTTGGTCCATCCTGATGACAGACTTAAAAGTACCTTTAGAACCAAGTGGGGAACTTATGCTTACCAAAAAATGCATTTTGGACTTATCAATGTTGGAGCTACATTCCAAAGAGCAATGGACATAGCATTCAAAGGATTGATCAATAAATCAGTGGTTGTCTATTTAGATGATATCACTGTATTTTCCACGAAGAGATAAAATCATTTACATGATTTGAAACAAATCTTTGAACGCTGCAGAAGGTATGGTATCTCACTCAATCCAAAAAAGTCCTTTTTTTCTCTTAATCAAGGAAAGCTCTTGGGCTTCACTGTTTCAAACGATGGCATTTATATTGATCCAAATAGAATTAAAGAGATTTATGATATTCAATTCCCTCATAATAAAAAATCCATGCATTCATTTTTAGGTCAAATTAACTTTGTAAAAAGATTTGTCCCAGATTTTTCCCAGATTGTTTTATCATTGCAAACTATGATCAAGAAAAATTTGGTGTTTAAATGGGGGCCTGTAAAAAAAGAGGCATTTGTTTCCATCAAACAATCAATCATAAATGTCCTTGCTTCAAGCACTCCTTTTCAAATCATTTCATGCTATATACCCTTACATCTGATTCATCTTATGCAGCAGTGCTGACACAAATTAACGATCAAAACTTGGAAGCACCAATCTCATTTTACAGCTCAAATATTCAAGGTGTTAAACTTAATTACTCGGAAGTTGAAAAACAAGCCTTTGCTGTGTACAAAGCCATTAAACACTACAGAGCCTTTCTCTTAAAAGCTCACACAAATGTTATAGTTCCTTTTTCAACAGTAAGACAATTACTAGTTCAAAGGGAATTAGGGGAAAAGAGAGCAAATTGGGTCACAGCATTACAAGAATATGACTTAGAAATCAAACCAACAAAGATTGTCAAAGGCCAAGGTTTTTGCAGGTTGTTAGCAGGAGCATCCAATATTCAGGAACCTGCAGGTACAAAAGACATTGAAGAAATCAATCAGATAAGTATCACAGATCCTGAATCTCAATATGCAGATCTGATTTTCTATTTAAAAAATGGATACACTCCTTCAAATCTTTCCTATAAAAACAAACGTGCCATAAGATTGAAAGCGAAAAACTTCATAATTGTAGATGATGTATTGTTTAAGCAAAATTATGATTCCATTTTATTAATATGCTTAAAAAAACCTGAAGCGCAGAAGGTTTTGCAGGAGCTACATGACGGAATAGCAGGAGTACATTTTGGAGCTGATACAACAGCTCACAAAATCATTCATGCTAGATATTATTGGCCTACCCTGTTCAAAGATACTCATGAATATGTAAGGAAATGCCAAAGTTGTCAAGCCACTAGTGGAAGGAAAAGGAAGCCAGCTTTCCCTTTGCAACCAGTTAACATTGAACAACATTTTGAACAATGGGGATTGGACATCATTGGGGAAATCACTCCACATTCATCCAAACAGCAGCGGTATATCCTTACAACCACCTATTACTTTACTAAGTGGGTTGAAGTAATTCCTTTGAAGACAACAAACTCTAAATCAGACATTGAATTCATAGATCAATTCATTATTACCAAGTTTGGTGTCCCAAACGCTCTTATTTTTTATAATGCATCTTATTTCTCTAGAAATTCTATATTTGAGTTTGCTATCAAAAGGGGATTTAAATTGAAGTATTCTGCGAACTACTACCCTCAGGGTAATGGTTTAGCAGAATCCACCGATAAAAATCTTATCAAAATCATTAAGACAACTATTGAGCAGAATCATAAAAACTGGCATAAATATTTAATATTTGCACTATGGGCTAACCGAATAACACAGAAGGCCTCTATAGGCACTTATCTATTTAATCTATTATATGGAAAGGAAGTTGTCATGCCAGCAAATCTAGTACTTCCATCACTAGATTTAGTGCAGTTTATTGAAAAAAGTCCCTCATCTTCTATTCAACTAAGACATGATCAAATCTTGAAATTAGAAGAGGAAAGAGAGGAAGCACGAATTATACATGCAAAACATCAGCAGATTATTAAGTCATTTTTCGATGCAACTTCAACCAGTTCAAAACACTTACAAGTCGGTGATCTAGTTTTGAAGTAGGACAAAGCCCATGAGGATAAAGGAAAACATACTAAGTTTCAGAAAATGTGGCTTGGATCATTTCAAGTCAGCGAGAAGATTGGCCCTTCTACATTCATATTGCAAGATCTATCAGGAAAGAGAGATTCTCTTCCTGTTAACGACCTTATCTTGAAAAAATTCTTCAATTGAGGAGGTAACCCCTTCTTCCTTTGTAAATGTTCAATTTTCAGCAGAATTTGTGTGTATAACTTATTTTGTTTAAAAATCTTAGGAAAATAAAGTTATAAAAAGCCTCCCATTGGTTTTCTCTATATTGAAAAGGTTACTCAAAAGAAAATAGTTTTGATATTTACTTTTAATAAATGGAAGCTTTAAAGAAAAAAGAAATTCTAAGAAATTAGATATATTTAGATTCTGAAAACCCCATTTTATTTTTGTGAAATTTTCTCAAAACTTAGAAGTAATATAAATCATTTTAATGTTTTAAAAGGACTGAAAACAGTTATCAATACAAAACAGAGACTGATTCAATTTTAGCATCTTCAACTCTCACCTTGTCATCCATATTATCTTAAGGAGAAAATTTTTCATCCCATCCATCAAAGTTTATAATTACTTAGAGTGTAATTCTAAAATATACTTGATATAAAAGATAAGAGGTCTTATTACAACCCTGCTTACCATGATCATAGGAGAATAGTTCAACTGACATTAACAAGACTGCATACCAAAACAGGGTAATGGCTTATAATTATAAGACAAGGGGTCTCATCACGAGCTAGCTTGTTCAGTGAAATTACAACCAGCGAATGGAATTCTCAACACCTGACTACCAAACCAGGGCAATGGCATTTTATCTTACAAAATAAGGAAAAAAGAGAAAAGTAATACAAAAAATATGGAAACATATCTTTTGGATTCATTCTTTTTAATTATACTCTGAAATGGATGGAATAGTGAATGATCAAATGGTTAAAAGGTAACCCTGTCGAGACTATAGACGTTCGCTGGCAACAGAGGCTCTACCTATGACAAAGGAGTCATTATAAACGCTAAGTTGGAAAAGTCTTTTTTTTTTTATCTTTATCAACCAATTAAGGCTGATTTAAAACTTAGAATGTATTTAATTTTAGAAAGGAGAAGAAAATATCAGAAATAGTTAAACATTACTTTCAGAAGCTATGTTTATCTGGTTATATTAGATTTTATCTATCAGGTAAGGTTTCCAGATTCTCAGAGATAACTGTTTCTCCCAGTAAATTGCGAATTGTTGTGATGTACAACAACCCTCCATTTCATAAGATTTTTATACAAAATCATAACATGAAATGGATCCCTCTTAAAATTAGATGTGTAAATAAGTTGGTATTAACCCATCATTAGAAAACCCTTATCAAAAGGTTTAATTAAAATGATATACTTTAAGAACCTTTTGAAAAGAAATAAAGTGCGGCTTTAAAACTATTATAAAACTCTCCGTTATTGCAATAAAGCGATCGGAAGATCGCACTGGGAAAATATATATAATGACACATCCATTCTCTCCGATCTGAAAAGCATATCGCAATCGAATATCGGGAAAGGGAAAATGTCAAAGCAACAATCCAAAAGAGCCTCCCCCATTTCTCCGATGCAATAAAGCTATAACCATCAGCAATCAGCAATAACATTCAACACATGATTAAAAGGCATACTCAAATCCTCCGATGCGAAAAGGCATATCACAATCGACGATCGGCGAAATCAAAGTGGCACGGTAATAAACCCTAATCCCATTCCCGATTGCGATGCATTAAATGAGGCGCATAGTTCGAAAACAAATTTAAAAGGTTTACATGCTATATCACCTTTCAGTGATTGGGGATATTTCAAACAAATATTAAAGCCTTTCACTTCACATTATCAATCTCTGATTTTCAATTTACCTCTGATTATCCATCAAAGAAAATCTAAGCCACGCTTCAATGAATCATTTGGGATATAAACGACATGATGGACATTTAAAACCTCCTTTACCATGATTGACAGGATAAACGGCTAATCAATGAAGCAGTTAAGGCAAGATTTTTCTGTAGATTTGATACGCGAAAATTTCACTATAATTTGTTATCACCTATTGATCAACGTAATTCTTTCATATCAGTCTATAGAAGCATTTCTCTGTATCACGTTTTTCTCCTCGCTTGTCCAAAACTCTGCTCAAATAAGAAATTTGAAACATATGGGGAAGAAATCAAAGAAATCTGCAGTCGTGGCTCCTACAGCAGTAGTGCAGCCAGCCAAGGATCCAGAGCCAAGCAAAAAGGGGTTAATCTCAAACACTACATGCATTGGCCTTGGAAATACTAGTTGGGAGAGCATTTACAATTTAATTGAAGCAGAGGAGCCTGAGGAAGTATCGGAAGAAGCTACAACCGACTCAACTAACAAATCATAAGCATCCCTCAACGATTTAGCTTGCTTATATTTACAGAATAGCAGCACGAGAAGAGATTCTTCCATACACTAAAGTAGTGAAATGGGTGGTGGAGGCAATTCCAGTTTCAAATAGAACATTTTTCACGATTGGCGGGAGGATTTTTGGCTCCTTTCAGCCTGATCATTTAAGGAAAATGTATCACTTGCCTGAACCTGAAAAGCGGTACAACAAAGCCTTCTTGGAAAAATTTGCGAATGAGAACAAGACAGAATCGGCCCTAATTAAGTAGTGGAGACATAATCCCGAGAAGCACAAATACGAATCATCAAGTAAGTACTTGGTGGACTCATTGGCTACTCCTTACTGTTATGTCGAGGCCATGATGTGTAGAATGTGGGGGATACATGATTCTTCTAAATTCACCATTGAAATGGTCCTATTAATGGAAGCAACATTCAATAGTTATGTGATGGATTGGGCAAACATATTGTCCAACAAATTGGCCACAACAATTCTGGAATTTAGATCAAATTCACGCAAAACTACCAGACCATTCCCCCTTTTTATTATAGTGCTTATATTATGGATACTCTCTACTTTAACTCTAAATATCCGGTACTCAGCTAGAGATGGACTCCCCAAGACCCTAAGCCAATCCACATTTATCATCAATTGTGTTGGAAAGCTCACTACAAAGATCATTTATACCAAATCTGTAATGGTTTTATGCTGCCTATCTACTATGCTATTTTTGATAAACCTGCCCCTAAGATTTTTGAGGAAGAAGGGATCGACTTAACTGTTGTATCAAATTGGTTCGGAGAAGACAAATTCACCTATATAAGGCTTTTTGGTAACCTTAATAAACCCCATGTTCTTCCTCTGTATGTGCCAAATAAGCTGCTAGCTCGGGAATTGGCCTACCAAATAACAACAGAAGGGACATCCAAAATTCTTAGAAACTCTAAGAAACATGTATGGCCTACATTTCCTCTAAGATGCGGTGTCTACACTCTTCATGATTACAAACACACAGAAAAGGAGGCAGAAAAAATACAAATGCTCAATCTTGCAACCATCCCCAACAGACAATATGATCCTAGAAAAGTTGCCTATAATGTTCTTGAACAAGCCAAGCTTGCAAAGTTTGATCATGAAAAAGATGAATTTGATAACCTGCTTTCTTCAGCAGAGACATTATTTCAAGTAAAAACATTGGCCAGGATCAGATATAAAGATGAAGGGTTGGAAGTGTTCAATAGGCTCAGAGAACAGAGGTTGCAAACTTTGGCTCTGGACTTATTAGCTACCACCCCAGCAATCCAGTCAAGAGAGCCTGAACAGCAAACTGGTGTCAAACCTCCTATTGTAGAAAAAATTCCCAAAAAAGGAAAAGAGCTAGAACAGAAAGAACATGAGAAAGAGTAGGAGAAAGAACAAGAAAAGGGTAATGAGCACATGATTACAAATACTCAAATCGATCCCAATCTCCTTAAAGAATGACAACAGTTTGATTCTATTATTAGCAACCCTGAGACTTCACAGGGTTTTAACACCCCTGAAGTGGCAATTGGTCACAAGACAGCAACAAGTACGATTCCAATTGAAGGAACCAACGGCCTACCTACCAGCAAGGATGTAGAGATAATTCCTAAGGATCCATCGGATGAAATCATCTTGCAGATAGAAGAAATACCACCATTAGATGTCTCTTATAGTCCTAAACATAGGGCTGTAATAAAAGGGCAAAGGAAAAAGAGATGGCTTGATCAATCTTCCCTTTTACTTGCACAGACAGAGATGGCTAATGTGGTAGGGAAAGAACAATTCAATCCCTCCGAAGACCTCACAATACTCTCTCAATACGCCGAGGCTTATTCGACAGCCACTATGGATAAAGCATCAGAAGTGAGAAATTTACTCAAAGAAAAAGATCCGTTAATTGTTTCATTGGAAACACAAATATCGGAAAAACAACAAAGAATAGAGCAATTTGAACATCAGTTAGCAGCGCAGCAGCAAGTAAACAACCAACTAAATGAACAATTGCTCAAGGAGAAGCAAAAGATAGACCAAAGCGCAGTGTAGAAACAAAAGGAACTATCAACAACATTGGCCAAGCTGAAGACAAAATGAACAGATGAGTAAAACAAAATATGAGCAAATCGCTCAATTATCGCAACAGATAGAGAAGTTCAAGAGCTTTCCTCAGCCAGTAGAGTTCAGGTCTGAGGCTCTCCAGATCAATAAAGCATTGATTAAACAGTTAAATTTACTATGTCATAATATTTCTATTGTTGAACCCCTATGTGAGATTGCTATCAATGATTGACAAATGAGTCGACGCCAACCAGAATTTGGAATAGGTCGATGAAACTTTAACCAACTTTCTTGCTTGGCAAGGAACGAGTGAAGGGAAAGCTGCGGATCTGCCTAAAATTATAGAATCACACAAGGAGATTCTTTTTCTAGAATGGAAGTTGCAATTTATGAAGGGAGAAAGGGAAACTTCAAGATGCAGATCAACAACCGGTAATTTGATTGAGTTAATCAATGATACTCTTTATTTGTCTAATTTGATTTCACAGTGCACTCTGTTGGTCCCTATAATACTAGTGATTACCCCATTACTATTGTAGTTATCCCCCTTATTAATATTGTTGTTCCCCTATTGCCCCCATATTGTTATTACTGTGCCCCATAGAATCCCTCTATTGTTATTTTTGTGGCTTTATATTATTATCGTTAGGTCGGCTAGATTATATTGTGACTCCTTAGACATATATATATAGAAAGGAGGTTTTGTCATTTGAATCATCCAAGAATTGTTCATTTATGTAATGTAAAGGAAGTTGCCCCCTCGAAGAGGCTGAATTCTAAGGCGTTGATCTATCTTTTCTATCTTTTCTTGAGCTGGTTTCATAACATTTGGTATCAGAGCTTTGGATTCTAGGGTTTCCCTGCTGCAAACAGGTCATCGTGGCATTTTCACTATAACTTTTTCTGTGATGTTTCACAAGTCGCAAAAAAAACCCATTTGAGAAGAAATCGCTCTAAATCTGGTGTCCGAATTTCAGAGCTTTTCGTGCTATATTTGCGGAGATAGGATCTGAGGAATTTGGTCTTTTTGCAGACTCCTAAATTACAATCTAAACAGGGGACCTGGGGAAAATCGTCATAAATTTCTCTCTCTGGATCAGATTGAAATTTCATAAGAAGGTATAGAAAGAGGACGGACTGTAGTTTCTTGTATGCATTTTTCAGATCCAAAGGTCGAAACAGTAACTCGCGGCACGTCGTACAAGTTCGCTCTACTGAACTAGTCTATAATCAAGTCACTGTGGGAGATTTCGCATAACTCTTCCTTGGAGAATCCAATTTGGGTCAGACTTGTGGCATTGGAAAGAGGACACAGAGAGCTACTACAGGTCACAAATTCAGAACTAGATGACTGGAAAGTACAGAGATACATCAGAGGCAATATCGAGCTCCTACAAAGTGAAAAAATGTGTGTAGATTTTCTTAAATGTTTGCTTAAGCTTGGTTTGAAAATTTATTTTGAAGGAATTCAAAGGGCATAGTAGAGCATTATTATCGATAACTGATGCCCAGAGGAAAGAAGATGCAAACACCTAGTAAGGAACCTGAAAGCTCTAGCATGACTCATGAAGAAGAGGAAGAAATGCAACATGATATATCAAAATTACAAGACCAAATGCAACAACTGTCCCTTACACAAAAAGGAACAGCTCTAAGATGGATGGTTTAAAGAAAGATGTAGAAGCTAAGATGGATGGTTTAAAGAAAGGTGTAGAAGCTAAGATGTACTCTTTAAAGAAAGGCGTAGAAGCTAAGATGATTGATGTGGAAGCTAAGATGCATGATTTGAAGATAGATTTGAAGACATACATGGACGAATTGAAAATAAATATGAATAAGTTGCTACAAGAAATGGGCACTAAGGGTGAAAGGGTACTAAAGAAAACTCATGATGAGAATAAAAGAAATTTTAATCATGATTCCATAGACGCTAATGTTGGATCGAAGACTCACCATATTCCAAAAATCGATATGAGGAAGTTTGATGGCAAGGATCTTGCCACATGGATATTACAGATGGAGCAATTCTTCGATCTCAATAATGTGCAAAACACACAAAAGGTACGTATGGCAACTTTATATTTGGAACTAAATTAGTTTATATGGTATCAGTGGCTCTTCTCTCATAAAAAATTTATCACTTGGGCAATTTTTACTGAAGAATTGATGGAACATTATGAGGATACAAAAGGCAACACTTTTTTTAGCCAATTGATAAGTCTCAAGAAAAAGGGTTCAATAATGGAGCACATTGAGGAGTTCCAAAAATTGAACATAAGGGTAAAAGAAATTCCAAAGGAGCATATGATTGATGTGTTCATAGTTTCTTTAAAGGATAATATCCAACATGATGTTTGCCTTTCGGAACTTGATTGATTAGAGAAGACATTCAGGTTAGCAAGAAAAATGGAAAGCAAAATTATGGCAACTGGGAAGCATACCACTCACAACTGTAAAGACGAAAGTGTTGTTGCCCCTAGTCTTCCACAACCTATAAGGTTGACACCACAAAAATTGGAAGAAAAAAGAGAAAAAGGGCTTTGTTGCAGTTGTGATAGCAAATACACTAAAGGTCACAAGTGTGCTGAGAAGAAATTATTCTACATAGATTGTGAAGAGGAAGAAGAAAAGGAGCAAGAAAGGTCAAAAGAAGAAGATATACTCCAGGAACAAAGCCTAGATGAAGAAGAAATAAATCTGACCATATCTTGTAATGCATTGGCAAGAATTACCACTCCTCAAACTATCAAGATAGAAGGACAAATCAAGAAGAAAAAGGTAATAGCATTGATTGATTCAGGAAGCACCCACAATTTTATTCATTGTAGGGTAGAAAAAGAATTGAATTGCTTCCTATATCCAGCACCAAAGTGTCAAGTGATGATTGCAAATGGAGGAACAATAGATTGCTCTGGAAAGTGCCATAATATCAAGCTATCCATGGGAGAATATGTATTGACTAGCCCAATGCTTTCCATTCCAATGGGAGGTGCTGATGTTGTACTAGGAGTCCAATGGCTACAATCCTTGGGTACAATAGCTTTTAATTTTCAAGAACTTTTCATCAAATTTTCTACGGAAGGAAAGGAAGTTGAATTAAGGGTATTGCAGGGAAACCAGGAAAGATAATCAGCTCTAATGGTATGACAAAGCTTCTAAAAAAGGAGCAAAGAGGTGTAATTGCACAATTATGTTCGCTAGATGTTTCCACATCGAATCATCTATTTATCTAGATCTCCAAAAAATCCTGGACAATCATTCCAAGGTATTTGAGACTCCCAAAGGTCTCCCACCTATGCGTGATCATGATCATGCTATTCATCTGATCCCAGGAAGTGTTCCTCCAAACATCAGGCCGTACAGATATCCCTATGTCCAAAAGAGTGGAATTGAACATATGGTTGCAGAAATGCTAGAGGCTGGTATAATTCAACCGAGTCAAAGTTCTTTCTCTGCTCCAGTAGTATTGGTGCACAAGAAGGATGGATCATGGCGCATGTGTTCGGATTATAAGGAGCTCAACAAGCTCACTATTAAAGATAAGTTTCCCATTCCTGTGATTGATGAATTACTGGATGAATTGCATGGATCAATTTACTTCACCAAGTTGGATC
>APFE030274565.1:279423-377973 GCA_000404065.3 Pinus taeda | reverse complement strand
GGTACTATGGCATACGAATTGGAGCTTCCTGTAGCTTCTCGATTGCACCCAGTTTTCCATGTTTCATGTTAAAGAAGGTTATAGGCGACAAGCTCCCAGTTCAAACAATATTGCCAGAACTTGACGAGGAAGGAAAAATTATATTGGAACCGGAAGCAGTCACAGAAACAAGAACTCGGCAGCTACGAAATCGATCAATTTCAGAATATCTTATCAAGTGGAAGAACTTATCCGCTGAAGATTCCACATGGGAGGATGAGAATTTTATAAAGAAGTATCCAGAACTACTCAAGCGTTGAGGACAACACTTTTTTTTGAAGGAGAGGGGCATGTTGGGTCCCTATAATACTAGTGATTACCCCATTACTATGGTAGTTGTACCCCTTATTAATATTGTTGTGCCCCTATTGCCCCCATATTGTTATTACTATGCCCCATAGAATCCCTCTATTGTAATTTTTGTGGCTTTATATTATTATTGTTAGGTCGGCTAGATTATATTGTGACTCCTTAGACTCCTATATATAGAAAGGAGGTTTTGTCATTTGGATCATCCAAGAATTGTTCATTTATGTAATGTAAAGGAGGTTGCCCCCTCGAGCTGGTTTCATAACACACTCCACGTAAATTGTCGTCAGCCAAAGCATTTGAATAGACATACAATCAAGAATTGGAAAAGAAGGAAAGGTTGATCGCAAGCATCCAAAGTTTAACTTGGGATACTTTTTGGTTGTTCCTAGTTAAACCATACAGTTAAAGAGTAGCACTCAAATGTTTAACCGATGCAATCGGTTACATGATTCCTGAAATTCATGATGCTACGTATTCAGCGCAACTGCATTCTCATCTAAGTCACCCTCCAGAATTGCAACCAATGCTTGATATCTGCCAGCTCAAGCCAAAGGATGATCGGTCGAAACAGTGAATCATGTTGCCGACTACAAACAAATCTATTTCAAGGAGATCTTCATGATTTGGTTATACCACCTAATAGCATTTTTATTTCATAATTAGTTAGCTTAGATAGCATTTATAGACCCTTTCATGTCTTTAGAAAGGGTCCTAAATTTTTGTATAAAACTTGGATCGAGAAGTCACACTATTGTACTTCTGATATATTTTTTATGAAGACTGGGCCTATATTCTGAATTTAAATGAAGAATGCTTTGATGAGATATGCACTATTGCTTTTTGTAAAAGTATTTTTGAGTTAGAAGACGAAATCTGAATGCGATTGATATTGGAACGGATCCGAATTACATATGGTACTATTATCTATGTCTTTGCTCCATTCTTTCATATGAATCGGCATTTATTTAATCTTGCTATCATTGGATATATGTATGTGTTTTAACAACAGTCTTTATGCTTATCACTATTGAATGTCTAAGGAGTGTTATTCTTTCAATCATATTTATGTCAATGATATATGAAGAATAGCGTAATATTGTTTTTAATGATTACTTTGTTCAACTATTTGAACAAAGTAATTATCATGCGAATGAATATCTTTGTTTATCAATGGAGTCATCTATATGCCTATTTGTAAATAAAGATCATCAAAAGTTACACTAGATTGGAAATTCCCCGGGATAGATGAGTTGTTTATTATTTTGCAATTTAGAGTAAATCATCCATCCATTATCATTAGATAATAGAAAATCAACCACTCATACATCCCATTTACCAATCATTGGGAAACTGGTCCCATTATATCGAGTCAGAGCCACCACACCAAATGGAAAAGGAGTTGCCTTTAAGGTCCGGACCGGGTGGTTTTCCCCGATGTTGATGCAGTGATTTTCGAGGCATCAACAAGAAGACAGATTTCACATCGATTTGGTATACTTTGAATTTCTGAAAACTAGAAAGAGCAAGAAACATCCTTATGGCTTCAAGTCTAGCAACAGGTGCAAAAGTTTCTTCAAAATCTATACCTTCTTGTTGAGCATATCCTTTACAAACAAATCTGGCCTTGTTTCGAATAACTTCTCCATTTTCATTCAGCTTGTTTCTGAATATCCATTTAGTTCCTGTGATATTCTTATCATGAGGTCTAGGAACTAATTCCCAAGTATTTTTCTTTTCAATTTGCTCGAGTTCTTCATTTGTGGGCTTGACCCAGAATTCATCTTTGCATGCCTCAATTACGTTTTGAGGTTCGGTGGACGATAGTAATGCTAGATGACTTGAGGTTTCTGTAATAGTTCTTCTTATCTGTACACCTACTTCTTTTTCCCTAAAATTTGAGTTTCTGGATGATTTTTCTGAACATGCTTGGATGGAGTCTTTTCTTCTACCGTTATCTCTTCTTCTGGTGCTTTATTGATTTCTTCTTCAAAATCAATGTGATTTGACGTGGGAAAATAATCCCCATCCTCTTCATTGTCATAATCTTCGGTTTTTATCTGTTTTGGATTTTTGCATGCTTCATCAACCACAAAATCAATACTTTCAATAATTTTCCCAAGTCTTTTATTATAACATTTATATGCTTTACTTCGGGAAGAGTAACCAAGAAGAATTCCTTCATCTTCTCTGGGTTTAAACTTACCAAGTTTTTCATCAAACCTTTTGATGTAACATTTGCTTCTAAAAATTTTGAAGTATTTTACAGTAGGAGTGTTACCATACCAAAGTTCATGTGGAGTTTGAGTGTTGTTTACCCGAACATTTGCTTGGTTGAGAATAGTGACGGCGACGAACGCAGCTTCACCCGAGAAGGTTGCAGGAGCACCAGACTCATCTAGCATAGCTCGAGCCATTTGTTGAACAGTTCTGTTCATTCTTTCTACCACTCCATTTGGCTGAGGAGTTCTTGCAGTGGAGAATTGCCTTTTTATTCCATGTTGTTCACAGAAGTCAAAGAATTCGCCTGAGGTAAATTCCCCTCCTCGATCAGATCTGAAGAATTTGATTTTACAATCTGATTCATTTTCAATGAAATCTTTGAAGGCTTTGAACTTTTCAAATGCTTCATCTTTATGCTTTAGAGGACCTATCCAACACATTCTGGAAAAATCATCAATGGACAATACAAAGTATTTTTCTCCACGAGGTCACTTTTTCCTTGATGGTCCACACAAATCAGTATGAATAAGTACAAGAGGCCTACTAGCTGACCCCTCTTTTTCAATGAAGTGGGATTTGGTTTGCTTACCGTATTGACATGGTTTACATATTGTATTTTCAAGAATGCTTATATCTAGAAGATCACGAACAACCTGGAATCTACATGCTTTTCTTATTTGAGAAAAGCTTAGATGTCCCAATCTTTTGTGTCATAGCCAGTTTTCATCATTTTTTCTTAGATAGAACTATTGTTGTCCTCCCTTGAATATCTATAAGTTGTTTGGAGTTCTTGTCGCTTTGATCATGATTTCTTCTGTATCAAGCTCACGAACAACACATCCATTTGATCGAAACACCACTTCATTTCCTTGATCACACATTTAACTAACACTCAATAGATTATGCTTTAGACCATCTACATACATAACATTCCCAGCTTTAACCTTTTCTTTCAAAAAATCAGAGCCTTTATCTTTTATGACAGCAGGAGTGTCATTTCCAAATGAGACATTCTTTTCATTTTCTAAGGCATTGTATGAGTGAAGTTTTTATTTGTCACCTGTCATGTGTTTTGAGCATCCACTGTCGATGTACCACTGATTTTCTTTTCCTTCTGCATACAAGGCTATACAACATTTTTTTGTTTGTGGTTCTTTCTTTCTCCATGTTTTGGGATTTAATGGAGTTTGCTCCTTTTGAGATATTTGCTGAAATTTACTCCTACATTCAGATTATCCATGGCCAAAGTTGTTACAGATTGAGCATTCTATTTCATTTTCAAGAGGAGAAAAGTTATTATAGGAACTTTTCTTCATCCCTGTCACATTCCTTTGATTTCGTGCTTCTCTAGTCATGATGGTTTTGTAAGCAACACATTGAGCAGCTTTGTGTCAAAATTATGACATGAGAAACATTGACCATTAAAGAAGTTCCTACGATTATCGAATCTATTGACCTGGTGATTGAAATTTCTGTTGAGATTCATCCTTGAAGAAAATTGAGTATGATTTACCTGACGTTGGTTGTGGCTTTTGTTCATCCTTGAAGCAAATTGAGCCTGATTTACCATACTGTTCATTGTTCTTTGTTGATCGAGATAGCTTTTAGTGGAGGTCGTCGGTTTCTGAGATTGAGATGCTTCTTCAGTATATCCAAGGCCTATCTTTATCAGAGGAAAACGCCGCACTTTGATAATTTCATTTAAGGTTTTTGATCCTTTAGCAAATCTAAGATTCAGTGATTTTGTTTTCTTAAGATCCTTTCTTAGACCCACAATTTCACATTCTAGTTTTTCATTATGTTTTTCTCTTTTAGAAAGTTGGTAAGTTAAGGTATCTATAATCATATTCTTTTCTTCTAAACAAATTTTGAGTTTAGCGATTTCTTCATGAAGGTCATCTTCTTCTAAAGAATCCCAAAAATTATCATCTTCATACGCCATTAGAAGTATATAGTCATTACTATTTTATTCTTCATCACTATTTGATAAGTCATCGCTATCTTCATGAGTATGGTAATTCTTTTTACTTACACTTTTTTTCTATTCCATTTTTCAGATTCCTTCCCTTTATCATATTTATCTTTATGAGAACATTTGGAGGCATAATCACTAACTCTACCACAGGCAAAACATTTGAAAGTTAGTTTACCTCTAAATCTTTGGGAACCCCATTGAAGCTTCTTGACAAAGTTTACTTCATCGTCTTCTTCTTAAATATGTTCTGATTCATTGAGTTCTTCCTTTCCTTTTGCTGAAGCTTTAAATGCTACTTCTCTCATATTTCATGGGCCTCCTTTTCTCATCTCAAAGGCAATTAAAATTCCGTGAAGCTGTGTCATAGTGATAGATTGTAGATTATATTTTTCTTCTATGAAAGATACTTTTGATTCCAAATTTAACAGACATGATCTTAAATATTTATCAACTAAGGTAACTTCCTTTATTTCTTCACCCAGATTCTTCATGTAATTAACAACCTCATCTATACGTAAGAAGTAACTAGCTATACTTTCATCATTGTGCAGCTTAGGAGTTTCATATTGAATTCTGAGAGTTTGCAGTTTAGCACGTTTTACCTAAGAGTATCCTTCATAGCTTAGAACGATTTTGTCCCATACTTCTTTCTCTGATTTGAAATGCATAATTTTGGCAAACTCTGATTGTGACAGACTTCCCAATAATCTATTGATACCCTTGGCATTGTTTTCATATTGTTTTTTACCTGCCGCATCTGTAGGAATTGTTGATGGAAATGTATATCCTCCTTCCACGATTTCCCAGACATCTGTTCCAAGTGATTATAGGTAGGTTGTGGTTCTTATCTTCCAATAAACAAAGTTGCTCCCATCAAAGATTGGCGGTCTGATGGGTCCCATGCTTTCTTGATTACTCATGATGATGGATCTCCCTTCAAGTGATCAAGCTTCTTCTGAAGGACCTGCTATGATACCAATTGTTGGAAATAACACTAAGAGAGGGGGTGAATCAATATTATCAGATCAATAATTTAATTTTCCAAACAAATTTGTATACGCTACTTCAGATAAGTGCAGTAGCATGGATACGCGACTGTACTTAAGGCAACCAGCGTATATACAAAGAAGTTTTGATTTACACAATTTATCGTGCATTTAACTTTAACTAGTATATTAGAGATTTATTAGACATTGCATTAAAAGCAGAATAAAGCATCACACATAAGCAACATGCATGAACACTAAGATTTAAGGTGGAAACCCAATGTGGGTGAAAACCACCTGCTGCTGTCGTCTTTGTCTTCTTTTAATAATAAGAAAATATTTTACAATTTTGTACTGGTGTAGACTTACACCATTACGCAGGCTTCCACGTACAGAAGGTTACAACCTTCTCTCATTCTCAAGCTTCTATGGTACAACCTTCCTTCTTCCTTCAAGGACCACGTTTCATAAATTTTCAAACTAGATCCATCAACAACATCATTACTGTAATTCAATCATCGAATACATCTGCATTAACCAATCACCTTCTAAAACAACCACAACCGAATCAATCAATCACTTTGACAACCCATCGATCTGATCATTCAGAATACAGCAACCAGAACCCAGAACTCTGCAACAACAAACTGAAACAACTGAAACATATTTTATAAGGTATACACTACTTTCATGTGTTGAACCTGCGTGTATATGCGCTTTTCGCAAAGCCAACCAGCATATACATCTGCGAATATTAATTCATAATTCTGCAGCTATTCCAGACTTCAGTTATACCTAGATCACAATATTTACAAAACAACATGTGTTAGTATACAGAACTAAAATAAATATGATCAAACCATATAAAGATAATTCATTTCAAGCCTGAAAATCTCAATCCATCATTAGATCTTATCATCCATCAATTTCTAAGGTCAATCCCTGGTTCAGATCAAGCACAACAATATAACCCAATAACTTGTATACTAGATCTCACACTTCATCAGATATTTAATACTTGCACACTTTGGCCTAATGATCTTCTCCTCCTTTTATAGTTTTAGGCCTTCCTCAATACCATGGAGCAAAACCACTTAGGACCAATACCTTGGACCAAATACCTAGGGTCAATACCTCGGACCAGATACCTTGGACCAATACCATGGATCAGAATACCATGGACAAAATACCTCGAACCAAAAACTTAGTTTTCCAAGGTATACGCGCTTTTTTCTATGAAAGTGCGCGAGTACGTTAACGCTCCTTTTGTTCTGTTAACCTGCGTGTATACGTAGCTTGGTCAAGGTGAACTTGCATATACCTCTTTTTCTTCATTCTTTGTAGACTAAACTGTAATTCTTTGTTGTTGTAATGTTGTACTGTGATCTTTCATCTAAGTGAGTTATCTTCTGAATTGATTCCTTGAAACTGTCCTGCATTTCATCACATCTGTAACCACAACTGTCATGCATTCTGTCACATCTGATATTTCTTCTGTAGGTTCATCTAGTTACCATATACAAGTGAGTTGTTCTGCTACAAGTGGGTTTCCATCAAGTACAACACATGCATCATAATGCCAACACCATTGTTATAATAAAATAAAGAGATAAAACTTCATACTTATAGATTGATATGAGAAACGATATACATAACTAAAACAAGGAAGTTGGATATGCTTCAACAAGTGATTACAATGACTTCTTATACCAATAGTGGTAGCATTATCTAGAATTTAGTTTCCATATATTTACACAATATTCATAACAACAACAGCAAATAACTTAACCTCTTAAAAATAATGGTTATAGTAGAACTCGACCACTATATGATATCAATATGATCCCAATTTCACAGGTGTACCCACCCAACAATAAAAATGGGAACTCAACCCTCCTTCAAGGAAATAACCATGGAAGGAAACATGAGAGCATTCTTAGCCTTATTCCAATGAATCAATTCAATAAACAAAATTGCCTTAACTTGGCTAGTGACGTGATCCCTTATATATGACATAACTCTACCCATAAATGTACTTTGTGCCCAATACAAGCTACAAAAGTGATATTTGGCCCACCATGATAGTGAACGCATTCATTTAGTGGTTGAGATTTATGGGTTTTGACCAACATGGAGCGATGGACTTCAACCTCCACCAAATGGCTCAGATTTGGACTCTCAATCTCAAAGATACAAAACCTGTATAAGAAATATATAAGAAGAGTGAAATCCAGTCTATGAAATAAAATGATAACACCACTAACTTACGCCCTTCTACAAACATCATCTTCTCCTTGAAGCACAATGTAAGAATTTTAGTATCCCCTCCAACACAATCTAGGGTGTAAAATTTCAACACTAAAACCAACAACCAAAAATAAGGGCTTCAAAAAACCCTAGACTCCAAAATACCTATCCTCGAAGCGTCACACTTAGCACGAATGGTTGAGTGAAGTCTAGCAATTCAAGCATATAGCATGAACTCATTACCTACTTCATTCTCTCGAAGGTTTCCTATGCATTATCAAACCAAATGAAACTGCCCTTCTTTGTAAGGTTGGTAAGGGGTGTTTCTAGCTATGATAACCCTTAACAAACTTTCTATAATATCTGCGAAGGCCCAAGAGGCTGCTTAGTTCAGTCACATTCTTTGGGGTATGCGACTCAAGGATTTCCCTGATCTTCTCCTGGTGCACCTGAACCCCATTTTCCCCGATCATATGCCCTAAATAGAGTATTGAAGTTGTACCACACTTTCCTGTGGACTCCTTTACATAGAATTCCTGCTCTTCCAAAATTCCTAGCACTTTGTCCAAATACCTGAGGTGATCCTCCCAAGTTTTGTTGTAGATGAGAATGTTGTCAGAGAAAACCAACAAATACTTCAAAAATTGTTTGTTGAACACATGGGTCATGCAAGACTAAAATGTTTTGCGGTCATTTGTTAGCAAATGCCTTAACTAAAAACTCACAGTTAAGATAGTGAAACCTAAAAGTAGCTTTCGGGATATCCTGCTGGCAAACTCAGATCTGATGGTAGCCTAAGCGAAGATCTATCTCTGAAAAATACTTTGGTCCCCTCAGTTCATCCATCAGTTCATTAATCCTTGGAATTGGGTACCGATCTTTTATTGTTCTTTTATTAAGAGCTTAGTAATTAATGCACATCCCAAAGGTGCCATCCTTTTTCTTAGCGATCACCACTAAAGAAACAAAGGGGTCATCCTTTTATACAATTATTTTCCTTGATGGCAACTCACTCAGAGGTAAGTTCAGATTTGATAAAGGGCAACTCACATTTTAACACGTCAATTCAAAGGTAACAAGGCGATGGTTCAAATGATCAGAAAGTTGGAACAAAGAACTACATATCAGAATCAAGAAGTTGAAGAAAAAGGATGTGTTAAATTAGTTTAAGTTGTATACGCAAGTTCACCTTGTCTAAGCAGCGTATACATGCAGGTTCAAAGATCAAAAAGAGTGTATATGTATGCACACATTTTCACAAGAGGAAAAGCGCGTATGCGTTGGAAAATCAAAGAATTTTAAGATTAAATAATAACAAGGGTCAATACCATGGTATTAGCCCACAGTGTTGAGCGGAGTAACAGTTATTGATCCTGTCCAAAAATACCACAGGTTCTAAGTGTTGTTTTGGTCCGAGGTATTAAGAAAGGCCAAAAACTATATAAGGAGAAGATCAAAGGGCCAAGTCTACAAGTGAAAGGGTTTCTCCAAAATACTTCTATCTCAAGTATATTTTATGTTGCTGGGGCTATGATTATTATATGACTTGAAATATTTTGTGCACCTTGGATACATCGTTGGACCAAGATCATGAGACCTGAAATGACTTATCATTGTATGATCTGATATTGGTTGGGCTAGATTTGATTTCTTACGGATGTTTTATTCTTTAAATATCATGATGTGGGTATTTCTAAACTCTGGAATAACAGCGAAATTGTAACTTAATATTTGCAGATCTATACGTTGATTCGCCTTGGTGAAGGCACATATGCACACAGGTTCAACTCTTCCAAGTATCCTATGCAAAAGAAAAGCATGTTGTTCAAAAATGACTGATCTATCTGATCAGTGCTGCTCTTTAGTTGTTGCCTATTAATGATGTCTTCTTAGATCTAAAAGTAACACTAAATGCATAAGGAGATTGAGTTTGTTTGATTGATTGATTAAGTGAGAAGGGTGATCTTTGCTGTTGTCTATTTGGATGTAGTCAAAATGTTACCAGTTGATACAATTTTGATTCAGAGGTTTTTATCATTCAGTAATTTCGGAGGTATACGTAGGTTTGGTTAAAGGAAGTAGCGTATACATGCAGGTTGACTTCACTGAAGTAGTGTATACATTCTGACATATGATTTGTGAGGTTATAGTTGGTTCTGGTTGATGATGCAAGTTTCTGGGTTCAACACAGTGTTCTAGTGAGAGTGATTTAACTGTTCAGATTGACTGATTATTGGTAGATGTAGTTATTGCCGTGGTGATTAATTGTGTGCTTATGTACCAGGAGTATCTAGTCTGAAAATTTATGAAACGCAGTCCCCAGAGGAAGAGAGAAGGTCGTAGCCTTCTGTAGGCTAGCCCCTACATACTAGTAAACATATCGGCTAGTACAAAAGCTAGGGGGTTGTAGCTACCTTCTAGTAGAAGCTGGACAACGAGAGAAGGTTGTAGCCTTCTACAGGTGGGTGGCTACGTATTGGTATGAGTCTGCATGAGTACACGATTGTAAATAGATTTTCTTTATATTACAAAGAAGACAGAGACAACACCAGGTGGTTTTTCTCCCACATTGGGTTTGCACCTTAAATCTTAGTGTTCATGTGTGTTGCTTATGTGTAATGGTTTATTACGTTTTTATTGCAGATAGTTACTATTTAATAAAGTACTGATGCACTGATTAAAGATCAACACATAATGAATTAACTGAATCATAAGTTCTCTGGGTATACATTGGTTTCCTTAATAACAGTTGCGTGCACACGCAAGTTCACTTCACTGAAGTAGCGTATACAAATCTAATTGTGAAATGAAAAGTTATTAAATTGTAAACACTGATTCACCCCCCCTCTAAGTATTATTTCCAACAATATGGCTGAATATTAGCAGCGCCTTGATAACCTTTTTAATTTCATTCCTATAAACCTTAGGATGATGATAAGTGTTATCACCGAAAAATTGATCATCTAGCGTAATTTACTAGATGGATCAAAGTACACCATGTAAAGTCAATTTTACCATAGTAAAATTGCTTTCATTGTGAGAAATTACTTAATAAACCACATTTGTTAAGTAATTTATAATTAAACCCATGAAGAATAATTAAATAAATCACAATTTTTTTAGTTATTTTCTAGGAATAATTAATCAAACCATTTTTTAATTAATATTCCTTGTCATATTTGACCCAATTATGAAAAATCAATAGATAAATCATTAATTATCATATTTTTCTCTAAGAATAATTAATTAACAACTAATTGATTATTATTCTTTGTCAAGTTTGACTAAATCCCTGAGCAATAATAAAATAAATCAATATTTGTTTATTATTCCTTAACCAATTTCTTGAGATGATAAATAAATCATGTATTTATTTATTATTTCTAAATAAAAGTTGCAATATTTTTTCCCTCATACCCAAACATTATAAAATATTCCAAGTGGTTATTCCAAGAATGGGGTTAATAATATTTTATTGTTGCTCATTATTCGAGGATAACTCAATATTTTGTTATAAATAAAAGGATTTTCCATTCATTATTCACTTTTGATTATTTTCATTGTTGCACTTACTGTTGTAAACTTTGATTATTTTCATTTCCGCACACCACTTTTCTTCTTTAGTTCCCATTGTGCTCAAGCATTTTATTTGTTGGGTTTACACATTATAGAGGAGAAAAACTCTACACAAGCTGAAGACGTTTGAGGATAGCCAAGAACCCATCCCGTAGAGGATGACTGGTAACATTTATATTTTCCCTTCATAGATGTTATAATAAAATCTTTTCTCTGTATATGTCGTTTCCATTGGATGATTGGAGTTATTATTGTTTCTTTTTTTTGTTTAACTATGATTGTGGCATAGATTAAGACTTTGGCAAGTTTTGTTTCTATCAGTTGCTACAAATCTACAATATTTTGCAGCCATTTATATTGTTGAGACCATTTGTCATCCAAAGTCTTAAGTGTTTTCTTTTCGTACATCTTTGAGAGGAAAATACTACAACAATAAGGGCTAGTTATAACAGCCTGAACCCCCTCTTCCAACTCTATCAAATGCTCAAATCCCATATCTAGAGGTATACCTAGAGGAATGCGAGTAAAAAAATTTTGATGCTTGCGGAGTAATACCTAAATTTCACCTGGATAATGTTAAGGTGGTTATAGATGTCTTTAGCACTCTACAACATATTCTATGTCCTCATGCCACAACATTGCCTCCATACTCTAACATGATACTACCTTGGGTGGATATTGATTCATGGCCTGCAAAACTACCTTTCTACCATCATGATATGTAAATTTTATGTCCACCCTCCTCTGGTCAATTATGTATTTCCTGTTGGGCAGCGGATCCCCCCATAGCGGGTTTTTGGGGCTTGAAGCCTGAATTTTGGTTAAGTGTAATGTAAAGACCCCGCGAAATGCGGGCGCGGAGCGCAAGAGTCTAGGGTTGTCCATCCTAAAATAATGTAATTTAATGTAAAGTGTGTCGGCCGCGGACCATGGAATTGTATAAATAGAGCGAGGCTCTAAGTATAAAGTCAGTCTTAGTTTTGAGAAATAATAGATTCTTTTGGAGGGTGAATTAGCTCTAAAGTTGTATGTCTAAGTCTTGGGTTGTAGTAGTAGGAAGAGGCTCTGCAGCTGAGTGCGCAGAGGCCTGGTAGAGTCCGCAGCTGTGTGCACCGACCCTTGCAGCTGAGTGCGCAAAGCAGAGTTGGGATTGTACTTAGACAGAGAATTAATAAAAGATAAGTTGGTTCTGAAACACTGTGTGTCTATGCTTCTGTTATATTTATGCATCTATTTACAGTTTATGATTGCGCACACTTGTTATGAATGTTGAATGATTAATGAGAATATTGGACCCACACAATTCAGTTAAGATCTATAATCCTAACACAGTAAGGGTAAAGGATCTAGAACAACGCCTCTTTACGCTCTTTACAGAGCTGCGCAGAAGCAGTTGCACAAGCTGAGAGGGACAGACAGCTGTGTGGAGCGGCGCAAGCGCAAAGGTTCGGTTTGCGAACTTTCTAGATTTCATCAAGACATCCCTAGGGTGCGGAAACCTAGTTCCAACACCCTCCCATACTGCCTCGGGTGAGACCTCAGTCTACACACCACGGACTGTTGCCGAAAGGGATGGTAGTTTCGGGATTTGTTTGGCTAAAGCACTTCTGAACCTGGGTCAAGCCCCAACAAGCCAACAAATGTTTCTGTTGCCGGGACCGAGATCTGCCTAAGGGATGTCTGATGTCGTGCCACTGGAACCCAACAAAGAAGGAAATTGAAAAGTGATTGGACAAGAAGATTCACGAGTTTGTGACACAAAAAAACAAAACTCTGCAAGTATCTGAGAAAAGGTTCGTGGATCGTTATGTGTATACAGAAATCTATGAGATATTCTTCACATCCTTTCCTTCTGAACTATATGAGTGGATCGCGAGGTTAGCCGACAGCCAGGGAAGTTGTAAAATAGACCATCCGATAGTGTGGACTCCGAAATTAATGCGCAAACTAGAGGCATCAGAAGATAAGATCACACGAGTTGTGGACCATTGGCTTGATCAAATAATAAGGGGATTTATCACTAAGGTTGCGGTAGACACGACCGTAAGCTACAGCGAAACAGAACAACGTTTTCTCAAGGGAAAGCTAGGTAAGTACATTAAATCTCTGAATACCCAGATTAAGATGTTGTTATGTGAAAAGCAGATTATGCAAATACATTAATGTTTGGAATGACGCGGAGCAAAACGATCTACAAAGGTAGCAGGGAATTAGGAAATAGTCCCTCAATTTCACCTTTCCGAGAGAGTGAGGAGGAGCTCGCTCGGGTCTCTCCAAGAAGTGTGGTCATTTTGATAAGACAACGCATTCCACAGTTACCACCGCCACCCACGCCACCACCCGCTTCACCTCCTTCACCTTTGTCTCCATCCACTCCACCTCCACCAACCCTGTAGTTCAGCATGGCAAGCACGATCAAGCTACCCATATTCAGAGGAGTAGGAAACGAGGATTGGACTAGTTCTAGTTCGTGGTAAGAGCAATGTGGGAAGCGCAAGGGGTCACAGACAACAACATTAAGAAGGCTACATTGGTGAGCAGACTGCAAGATCGCGTGTTGACATGGTATATCAAGCACTCTAATGATCACCCAAATACAGGGATAGCAGAGATCCTGAATGCACTGAACAGAGAATTTAGCCGGCCGAAATGAGAGACATAGTCCATCATTAGGTTTAAGGAGATCACAATGCTTCCAGGAAAGACCCCCTGGGATCTAGATCAACGACTAAAGAGTACGATCTGCAAGGCTAATATGATGCTCACAGATGGACACCACCGAACATGGTTTGTGGCCTCTCTAACACCACACCTGAGGATGGTGCTATCACACCAAAAGCTTTCAACCCAAGCTGAAGCATTGGAAATAGCAATGAGGTTGCATGAGACCCCGATACAAGACCCTGCGTTGGGAGTTCAACAGATCCACGTGCAACCACAGAATCTCTGCCTGGAAATGCAGAGCTTGAAGCAGGATAGGGCACCGCAGCCAGAGGCGCGCGAGGAAGTGTGGTGCATAAAATTCAAAGGCCAGGGCCACGACAAGGACCATTGTCTAGTATTCGTGAACTACTTGGTAGGAGGGGGACCAATGCCGTTGAGACCGGAGGCACAGGCAGGGACGAGTGCGACAACCACATTATGGTGCGCGATCTGTTGAATAGGAGGGAAACACACGACGGATAATTGTCATTTGTTGGATAAGTATACACAGACTCCACAGCATCTGTTTTGCAATTTTTGTAAGTCGGTGGGCCACAACGAGCATACTTGTCACAACTACGAGTTAATGATGGATGGGACCCCAGCCTATATAATGCAGACAGAAACACAAGGCCTTGACCCAGCTGCAGGGATGGCGCGCGCTGGATTTCAGGGGCAAGGTAGAGGATGAGAAATGGGGCCAAGAAGGGGTAGTGGACTATTAATTTGTTACAATTGCAGAGGACCAGGGAACTACGCCTGCGATTGTACCAACCCGACAATAATATCCTACTCGTACTGTGCCCAGCTTGATCATGAAGCAGTAGATTGTCTTACGTTGATTGCACATATGCGGGAGAAAGGGATACTCCAGCCTCCTCCGACTCAGAATATGTAAATGATGAGGTCTAAACCACGCGAAGAAGACCCAAATGTGAACATGATGCTCAGAAGCGGTGCGACCACAGAGGAGGATAAGGGGAAGTAGCCTGAGAAAGATCCATGGGTTTGCGAGGCTCCTACAAAGGAACCTCAGTTTGACCTAGAATGCGAAAAGGAGATGTTCCTAGAAGCTAAGAAGAGCTTTGTGGAGGCCTCTACTTCAGGTAGGAAGGATCAACCAAAGCCAGGGATGGATCCTCCTATGCTTACTACCTTTTTGGAGACATGCATGAAACTATTGCGCAATAATAAGGCAGTTAAGGGACTACAGGAGTTGATCACCAGGTGCGCAGGATCAGAGGAACCGCGTGTAGTTCGGAAATTGGGGAAACATACATTGCACACCCAGAGGAAAATGAGATCGACGGCGCAAATCAACAAATATGAGATGGATAAGGTCATCCTAGATCTAGGATCGGACGCACATGTGTTACCAAAGCAAACATGGGAATGCATAGGCAGGCCCGCGTTGCAGTGGTCCCCTATTTAGTTACGAATGACAAACCAACATAAGATTTTGCCCATGGGGAGGTTGCAAGGGGTAACAGTCGATATCAAAGGCGCGAGCAGACAAACAGACTTTGAAGTAATAGAGATTGTCGATTACCACAACCCTTGTCCCGCGTTGCTAGGAGTAGACTAGGCCACTGATATGAATGCAGTCATTAACCCAAAGAAGCGAAAGATGATATTCAAGAAAAGGTCCCTACACGTAGTAGTTCTACTAGATCCAGCCGAAGGAGTGCACTACACTGAACCCGTGCACAATGATGGAAGCGATGATGAGCTAGATTATATCTACAAGATAACTGTGCGAGATCAGGATTGGGTGCATCTGACTGCAGATGCAAGGATCTCATGGGAGCGCGCAAGCTCCTCCACCTTGGATTTGGACAAAGATGATGAACGCTGGCACAATCAGTTGAACGAAGTAACAACGCTGAATTGCAACATGATGATTAGATCACTACGTTGCATAACAACCCAGGCTCGAGATTTGCCAACATATGATGGATTGACAGCGATGGATGAATTCTTGAGCAATTCGATGCACTGAAGTGGGCACTGCATGCGACACCTGCGCGCTGGTCAGGAACACATCAAGGAAATTTTGAAAACTGACGCGGATGTAGAAGGATGATGCGCCTACGATTTCGGAAACCGCAACTATGGATATAAGATAAATACAATGGACGAGATGACCTGCGCACGCACCTTGCGAAATGGACCAAGGCCTACGGAGAAGAACCACAGCCTGAATGGGTACATTTATTCTACCATACCCTGGATGTCCTACCCATGAACCGGTATATTGAGACGGTACTCTGACATGGTACGAGCGAATGGGATGTCTTGCACGAGGGATTTTTGTTAACATTCACATCTGAAGGCTCATGGTCAGATACTATTGACAACGCACTGCAAGTCATAAAAGCCGCCATCTTCAAAATACCATAGGACCCACTAGAAGTGCTTAAACCAACATGGGCAACCTAGTTAAGCAATGCCTTAGATGTGCAAATATAAGAGTATGATGACGACCCCTAGAATATTAATATTCCAGAAACTAAAGGGTGTCGCGAAGTTCGAGGACCATCAATTGAGGATCTCGACATCACTGCACCACTAAAAACAAAGCAGGTAAACATTGTTACAAACACGGAGCCGAAGTATGCAACACTTGGAGACTATTAGGACGATGCTATGGTAGATAAGGTCGCCGAGTTACTCTGCGAATATCAAGATTTTTTCCCGACCAAAATCACAGACTTAAAGGGGATCATTGGCGACTTAAGGATGATGAGGATCACCCTGAAACTGGACGTGAACCCTGTTAAGCAACGACCTTACCACTTGAATGCAAAGTATAAAGAAAAGGTCCGCGAGGAATTAGACAAAATGCTCGCAACCGGAATTATCGAACCAGTGGAAGAATCCGACTAGGTGAGTCCCATGGTAGTACACAAGAAAAAACAAAAGGGCAAAATTAGAATATGTGTGGACCTTAGGAAGCTTAACGACGCTTGTGTTCACGATCCATTTCCGACACTATTTACAGATGAAGTATTGGAGAGCGTTGGTTGTCAGGAAGCTTACTCATTCACGAATGGCTTCTCGGGGTACCATTAGATCAAGATCATGCCGGACGATAGTAGCAAGACAACCTTCACAACCGAATGGGGCTGTTTTTAATACATCTTTATGCCCTTTGGAGTAAAGAACATGCCATTGATATTTTCACGTGTAGTGGTGGCTGCATTTAAGGAATACATCCACAAATTATTGGAGGTCTATCTAGATGATTACACTGTATTTGGTTAGTTAAGCACCATATAGCAAGCTTATGTTTGATGTTGAATACTTGCCGACGACACCAGATTGGGCTGAATCTTAAAAAGTGCACCTTCCTCGTCCCCTTTGGAAACCTATTCGGCCATGTGGTCTACAAACAAGGCCTGATGGTGGATCCTGCGAAGATTGTTGTTATTCTCAATTTGGAAGCACCATGAAGTTGTTAGAAATTATATATTACAGAACAATGGAACACAAAATATTGCAGAAATATAAACACAGAAAACGCATAAAACAAGAGAGACACAGATATACATGGTTCACCCAATCTGGGCTACGTCCATGGAGACATAGCCAGTGCTTCTTTTTATATTATCCAGCAAAGAGAAGAGATACAACCTACCGCAGATCCGTTTTAATTCCCTCTTCGCCCTCAATCTCCTCTCTCTTCCTTACTGAGAATACAGATATACATAGACACAATACAATTCCCTCATATATAGCGAGGGGTTGCTTTCTAGGGCAAAAAACCATAAATTAAACATAAATTATACCGTCACATCTTTGCCTATTGAATGGCCCATATTGACTACGAAATTACAATATTTTACAAGCAATTTTACATCTATTCTTAGCACCCCCGATCCCCCACGCTTGGGGGGGGGGGGCTCCCAAAGGTCGCAGCCACCCCCCCTAGACCCCTTCTACAAAAAATATTTTACAAGCGGCATTACCACCCCATTACGAAATCGGGTCCAATGTAGTGATACCTTTGAATATAGAAGATAATCAGGCTCCACACCCAACAATCTCCTACTTGGATACTAATTATAGCAACTCCACCACTGCTTTATTTGCTAGACAATGACTCCACTTTAGACCTTGTTGTTTCTCATCTTCTTCATCATACTTGAAGACCAATTGAAACTGAGCAAATTGTTATTTTCTCCCTGGTTACAACTTTTGTTAACATATCTGCAGGATTTTAGCTAGTGTGTATCTTTTCCAGCTTCAACTGTCCATCTGTCAACGTTGAATGTATAAAATGGTACTTGATATGTATATGTTTAGTCTTGGAATGAAATGCAGAGTTCTTTGCAAAATGTGTGGCACTCTTTCTATCACTGTATAATTTTCCCAACTCCTGTTTCTTACCCAATTCATCCAAAAACCTTTGTAACCAAATCATTTCTTTACTAGCCTCTGTAGTAGCAACATACTCTGCTTCTGTTGTTTAGTCTTGGAATGAAATGCAAAGTTCTTTGCAAGATGTATGGCACTTTAGCTATCACTGTATAACTTGCCCACTTCCTGCTTCTTACCCAATTCATCCAGAAACCTTTGTAACCAAATCATTTCTTTAGTAGCCTCTGTAGCAGCAACATACTCTACTTCTGTAGTTGAGAGTGCAACAACACTTTGCAGTATTGAGACACAACTGACCGTTGTTCCACCTTCAGTAAACACATACCATGTTGTGCTTCTCCCGCTATCTCTATCACCCGCCATATTTGCATCAACATATCCCTGTAGAGCAATGTTTGAACCACCAAAGCATAATGCTTGATTTGTGGTACCTCTCAAAGACATGAGAATCCACTTCACCACCATCCAATGTTCTTTTCATGTATTATTCATGTCCCTGCTTACAACTCCCACTGCATGTGCAACATCAAACCTTGTGCAAACCATTGCATACATTAAGCTTTCAATTGGTGATGCATATGGAACTTTAGACATATGAGCCATTTCTTCCTGAGTCTTAGGACACTCTTCCTTACTTAATTTGAAATGATTAGCCAAAGGTATACTAACTGGTTTTGCATTCTTCATATTAAACTTTCTCAACACCTTTTCTATGTACTCACTTTGAGACAATGTTAATTTGCAATTCTTCCTGTCTCTAGTTATTCTCATACCAAGGATTTGTTTTGCAGCACCCAAATCCTTCATTGTAAATGAGTTTGTCAATGTTATTTTGAGCGCATTTATTTCTTGCATGTTAGAACCTCCAACAAGCATGTCATCTACATACAATAACAATATAATATCGCTGCCATCATTTTGCCTTTTAAAATAAACACAATGATCAGAGTGACATCTAGTATAACCTTGTTCAGACATAAACGTGTCAAATTTTAGTTACCACTGCCTTGGATCTTGTTTTAAGCCATACAAGCTCTTCTTCAATTTTCACACTAGTTTCTCCTTCCCTTTTACCTCATATCCTTGTTGCTGCTACATATATATCTCTTCCTCCAAATCCCCATGGAGAAAGGTTGTCTTTACATCTAACTGCTCAAGATGCAAATCTTCAGCTGGTACTAGACTTAAAATAATTCTGATTGAAGTCATTTTAATAATAGGAGAAAATATCTCATCAAAGTCTATATTGTTTATCTCTGCAAACCCTTTCACCACAAGTATAGATTTATACCTTTTTCTACCTCCATCTTCTTCCTTCAACTTGTAAATCCATTTATTCTGCAATTTTGTTTTACCTGCAGGCAACCTGACTAAGTCCCAAGTCTGGTTATGTGCTAAGGAGTCCTTCTCTTATTTGATGGCTTGCTCCCACTTTTTCATGGTTTCTACCTGCACTACTTCTTCATAACATTCTGGTTCACCAGAATCATTCAACAGTACATAATATAATGAAGGAGAGTATCGTTCAGGGGGTCTACTTATCCTAATAGATCTTCTAACACGACTTTCAGGTGTTTGAGGTGCTTGTTGCTATTGTGGTTGTTGTTCTAGCTGTTGATCACTATGATTTTCAGGCACTATCACTTTTCCTGTGATCTCGTCAAGCACTGTGTATTCTCTGTTTTCTTTTTCCTGTTTCTTTTCCTGCAGCTGATTCTTATACAAAACCTTTTCATTGAATATGAAATCTCTGCTCCTAATGATTTTGTGTTTTTCATAATCATAAAAGGAATAACCAAAATCATTAACACCATATCTAATAATGCTACATTTTTTTTATTTTGCCTCAAGCTTTGTTCTATTTTCTTTATTAATGTGGACAAAGGCTTGACTTTGTTCTATTTTCTTTATTAATGTGGACAAAGGCTTGACAACCAAAAGTCTTCAAAAAAGAGTAGTTTACCTTTTTACCTGTCCATGCCTCTTTTAGAATACCACCATCCAAGGAACTTGAAGGCCCTCTATTTATTAGATAAATAGCAGTGTTTATAACACCTTCCCAAAATTGTAAAGGCAATCCTGCATGCAACCTCACGCACCTTGCACGCTCCATGATTGTCCTGTTCATCCTTTCTGACACACCATTTCCTTGTGGTGTTCCTGGAACTATCTTCTCTCTACGAATTCCATTCTATGAACAGTACCTATCAAACTCTTTGTTGCAATACTCACCTCCATTATTTGATATGAGACACTTCAACATTTTTCCTATGTCATTTTCAACCAAACCTTTCCATTTCTTGAAAATATCAAATACATCATATTTATTTCAAATATAATAAATCCAAGATTTTCTAGTTGCATCATCAATAAAAGTAACATAATAACGAGAGCCACCAACAAATGATACCTGAGCAGGTCCCCATACATCTGTATGCACAAGCTCTAATTTTTCGCTCTTATTTTCTTTCCCAACTCTAAGGACTCTGACTCTCTTCTGTTTTCCATAACACAATTCTCACAGAATTTTAAATCAACATGCTTCAAACCTGGCAACAAATTTCTTGAGTGAAGAATCTGCATCCCCTTCTCACTCATGTGCTTGAGCCTATGATGCCACAACACTGGATCTTTTCCTATAGAGATTAAAGCATTAACAAAACTAGAAATACCATTCCATAAATACAATGTACCAACCTTTCCTCCATTTGCTATTACCAGGGATCCTTTAGTGACCTTCCAGGTTTTATCTGTGAAAGTAGATACACAACCTTCACCTCCCAACTGCCCTGTTGAAATTAGATTTTTCTTCACATCTAAAACATGCCTTCTTCAATAGCCATTGGTTTCCATTTTGTTGTTTTATGAAAACTGTAACCATTCCATTGATTTTACAGGGTTTATCATCACCCAATCGAACCTGTCCAAAATCTCCTTGAATATAATCATAAAAATGTTTCCTATCAGGTGTGGCATGGAATGAAGCCCCTAAATCTACCATCCAAGCATCAATAATATTTTCTAATGAAAGAATCAAAGCATCTTGCAACAAATCATCTATTACATTCGCTTCATGATTATTTTCTTGTTGCGCATCTCCTTCGTTTCCCTTTCGAGACTTGCAGTGTTTCTTCAGGTGTCCTTTCTTCCCGCATTTCGAGCACACTATTCCCGATCTGAACTTGGATCTGTCTTTTCTTGGCTTACTGCAATATCTAGGGCTCTTTCCTCTTTCCATTTTTCTTACCCTAGTCTCTGCAGTCAAAGCATTACCTGATGTCTCACCGGAGCTTTTCCATCGCATTTCTTCACTAAGGATTGCACCAACAACATCACCAAACTTTAAAGTACTAGATCCAGAGACAGAGTTACTAATGGCCATAACTAAACTGTTCCAACTTTCTAGCAATGAGCACAGAAATAACAAAGCCCTAACTTGATCATCAAAAATTTCCCCTACAGAACTTAATTTGCTGGTAACTGTATTAAACTTAGTTAAATGATCAGCAACAGATCTACCTTCTGACATCTTCATATTAAATAAACACTTCATAAGAAATACCTTATTTTGAGGCCGAGGGTTTTTCATATAGTTTGGCCAATGTTGACATTAAACCCTCTGTTGTCATTCCCTTTGAAATATTAAACGCTACCGATGCCGCTAGGCACAACCGTATTGTTCCAAGTGCTTTTCTGTCGAGAATATCCCATTCTGTGTGAGTCATACTCGTCGACTTCTTTGTTTTTCCGCTCAATCGCTGGTACAAATCTCTCTGATACAGATAATCTTCCATCTACATATTCCACAGCTGGTAGTTTTGGTCGTTGAATTTTTCGACCATAAACCTACCATCTTCCACAACTGCTCCCACTTGAACCAAGAACCCTTCTCTCCTACAAGTTTATCAGCCAAATAGACCTTCGACTCTAATACCAGTTGTCAGAAAATTATATATTACAGAACAATGGAACACATAAAATATTGCAGAAATATAAACACAGAAAATGCATAAAACCGAGAGACACAGATATATGTGGTTCACCCAGTTTGGGCTACGTCCATGGAGAAACAACCAGTCCTTCTTTTTATATTATCCAGCAAACTGAAGAGATACAACCTATGCTAGATCCACTGTAATTCCCTCTTCGCTCTCAGTCTCCTCTCTCTTCCTTACTCAGAATATAGATATACATAGACGCAATACAATTCCCTCATATATAGCGAGGGGTTGCCTTCTGTGGCAAAAAACCCTAAATTAAACATAAATTCTACCATTAGATCTGCGCCTAATGAACGGCCCAGATTGACTATGAAATTACAACATTTTACAAGGTAATTTTACATCTATTCTTAGCTTCAGGGGCACTGCCCCCGATCCCCCCGGCAGGGGGGGCCTCCCAAAGGTCGTAGCCGCCCCCCCTTAGACCCCCCTGCAACGAATATTTTATTGGCGACCTTCCCGCCCCATTACAAACTGGGGTCCAATGCAATGATACCTTTGAATACAGAATATAATCAAGCTCCACACCCAACAAAAGTGTCAAACAACTACGCACTACATTGGGGCACATTGGTTACCATAGAAATTTTATCAAGAGCTATGCACAAATAACAGCGCCAATGGAAAAACTATTGAAAAAGGACACTACATATTGTTGGAATGATGATTGTAGGACAAGTTTGGATGTTTTCAAGGAGAAAATGGCATCCGCTCCCATCCTGGTCTTTCCAAAATGGGACGTGGAATTTCATGTACATGTTGATGCGTCGTGTATTGCACTGGGAGTGGTACTGATGCAGGAAGGTGTGGAAGTTGTGGATCACCCGATCATGTTCGGGAGTTGGCGGATGTCAAAAGCCGAAAATAACTACTCTCCTACTAAGCGCAAAGGGTCGGTAATGGTATACGCGCTCCAGAAATACCAACACTATTTACTTGGCGGACACTTCAAGATGTATACCGATCATTCCGCGTTGAAATACCTGGTGAAGAAGCCTGTGTTGGGGGGGCGCATATGCAGATGGCTATTACTGTTTCAAGAATATGACTTTGAGGTCATCGTAAAGCCAGGATGCCTAAATGCAGGACCGGATCACTTATCACGAATTAAGACAAGCTAGGAGCCAAAAAATTTGAAAGCAGGACTACCTGATGCACAACTCTTTGTAGTGCGCGTCGCGAACAGCCACTTCAAAGATATAATCAATTTTTTAACCACAGGGACTGCACCGAAGGAATATTCAGTCCAGCAGAAGAAGGAATTGGTGGTGCGCGTAATGGACTTTTCTGTCATTGCAAGGCACCTCTACAAAATGGGAAACGATGAAATATTGTGAAGATATGTACCTGAACTTGAACAAGGACAGATCCTCGCGGATGCACATGGGTGGACTGCAGGAGGACACTTTGCAAGACGTGTGATGGCACAGAAGATTCTTCACGCTGGGCTATGGTGGCCAACCCTACACCAAGATTTGAAAGCACATTGTCGAGCCTATGACATATGTCAAAGGACTAGGAAACCATCACGAAGGGATGAGATGCCGCTCAATCCATAGATGACGCTGCAGCCATTCGAAAAATGAGCAATCGATTTTGTGGGACCGATCAAACCTTAGGGGAAGACGGGTGCGCGCTAAATCATCACCGCGATAGAATACCTGACTCGATGGGTGGAAGCACAACCTATTAAACACTGCACAGCTGCTACAGGTGCAAAATTTTTGTTCGGCAACATGTTAACATGGTTTGATTGCCCAAAAATTTTAATGAGTGACCGCGAGACGCACTTCCAGAATGAAACCATCAGTGCACTCACCGAGGAATTCCAAGTGTATCATCAACAAAGTACACCATACCATCTGCAAGCTAATGGGACAAGAGAAGCATTCAACAAAATTTTGGAGACTGTGCTGACCAAAGTATGTAACACGCAACAAAACGACTGGGACCTGCGCATACCTGCCGTATTATGGGCATACAGAACCACGGGCAAAAAATTGATGGGTCAAACACTTTTCAGGTTAGTCTATGGCACGGAAGCAATCATGCCAATTGAATACATCATACCCAGTTTGCAGATAGCAGCAATTACAGGCATGTTAGGCCGCAAAGCCTTGCAAGAGATACTTGTGGAATTAGAAGAACTCGAGGAAGAACGGTTTCTGGCGAGATTCCATCACCAAGTACAGAAACAGCACGAGAAATCCTGGCACGATCACCATATCAAGTTGCGCACATTCAAGATAAATGATTTAGTGTTGCTATATGATAGCAAGTTCGAAAAATTTCCTGGGAAATTCAGAATGCATTGGTTAGGACCATATGTGGTAAAATAAGTCACAGACAGAGGTGTGGTCCAGCTAGCCAAACTTAATGGAGAACCCTTCCCAGGAAGAGTAAATGGCAGTTGCTTCGAGCCCTACACAGGTGGGCCCACTATCTGACTAACCGATCAAAGCACAGTCTTCGTGACCCAACAAGCCAGACAGAGGTGTGGGACTATAAAGACAAGTACTAGAAGCCAACATCAAAGTAGAGAATCAAGTCAGATGTAGATGATTCAGAAGCAGAGATGGAGTAAATCCAGACGACGGCAGCATGGTGTGTTACGGACCTTCGTGTAGCACAGGCACAGTTGGATGGACTTCGCGCAAAGATCACCACACCAACAGAGTGACTCAAGGACGAGTCACAATGATTGTCTTGGGGGGCTTATTGGGTAGCGGATCCCCCCACAGCGAGTTTTTGGGGCTTGAAGCCTGAATTTTGGTTAAGTGTAATGTAAAGACCTCGCGAAGAGTCTAGGGTTGTCCACCCTAAGATAATGTAATTTAATGTAAAGTGTGTCGGCCGCGGACCATGAGATTGTATAAATAGAGCGAAGCTCTAAGTGTAAAGTTAGTCTTAGTTTTGAGAAATAATAGGTTCTTTTGGAGGATGAATTAGATCTAATGCCATAAGTCTGAGTCTTGGGCTGTAGAAATAGGAAGAGGCTCTGTAGCTGAGTGCACAGAGGCTTGGTAGAGTCTGTAACTGTGTGCGCAGACCCCTGCAGCGGAGTGCGTAGGGTGGAGTTGGGATTGTACTTGGACAAAGAATTAATAAAAGATAAGTTGATTCTGAAATACTGTGTGTCTATGCTTCTGTTATATTTATGCATCTCATTACAGTTTATGATTGCGCACACTTGTTATGAACGTTGAATGATTAATGAGAATATTGGACCCACACAATTAAGTTAAGATCTATAATCATAGCACAGTAAGGGTAAAGGATCTAGAACAGTGCCTTTTTGCACTCTTTACAGCACTGCACGGAAGTAGTTGTACAAGTTGAGAGGGACAGACGGCTGCACGGAGCGACGCAAGCGCACAAGTTTAGTTCGCGAACTTCCTAGATTTCATCAAAACATCCCCAAGGTGCAGAAACCTAGTTCCAACACCCTCCCATACTACCTCGGGTGAGACCTCAATCCGCGCACTACGCACTATTGCCAAAAGGGACGGTAATTCGGGATTTGTTTGGCTAAATCACTTCTGAACCTGGGTCAGGCCCCAACAAGCCAACACCCTTCAAACCACACAACTATCCAAGCCCATGCTCTAAGAACAATTTTAGATACCCACTTGAAATACCTTAGGAATTCCCCTTTGATTTTCTGAGTTTTGTCTCAGTTTTCAGTGTGACATTTCGTAAAACAAATGGCACAGCTTTGGCTATAGTTGAACTTTCATGTAATTTATTTAATACAATACATAAAATACCAAGTAAAATCACATCAAAACACTTCAAGTTGATAATACATGAGTGATAAAATACTCAACAATTGTGCAGACCATTGTTATGAGAAAATAAAAAGATAAAACTTCATATTTATATATTGATATGAGAACTAATATACATAAATAAAATAAGGTATTTGGGTGCACGTCAACAAGTGATGACAATAGCTTCCTATATCAATAGTTGTATCATTGTTGAATCTTCAACTCTAAAACATATATATAATAAACATTCTACTAGAAAGAAATAACTCAGCCTCTTAACAACAATGGATGTAGTAGAACTCGACCCCTATATGGTATCACTTTAATCCCCTTTCAAGAATGTACCCATACAATGATGCAAATTGAATTTTGCCCTCCTTCAAGGCAATAACCATGGCCTGCAACATGACAACATTCTCACCAGTATTCTAGTGAATCATTTCAGCGAACAAAATATCCTAACATTGGCTAGTAACAGGGAAGAAGCTTGTCCCTTTAGCATAGAATTGATCTGTAAACACAACAGGAAACTCGACGCATAATATATGACATAAATCTACCCAAAAATGTACTTGGTTTCCATGACGAGCTACAACAAAGACCTTTGACCCTCCTTGAAGTGAACTCATTCCTTTGCTACCACAAATTTGTGGGTTTTGACAAATATGGAGCAATGGACTTCAACCTCCAACAAATGGCTCATATTTGGACTCTCCACCACAGAGATACAAAACATGTATAAGAAATATAATAGAGAGAAAGTTATTGTATAAAATCAAATGATAACAAAATTAACTTACTCCCTTCTCCAATTATCCTCTTCTCGCTAAAGCATAATGTTGGAGTATGAGTGATCACACTCCAACACAAGCTAGGGTGTATAGTTTCAACACTAAAACCAACAACCATAAATGAGGGTTTCCAAAAGCCCTAGACTCTTCCTCACAATCTAAGTCAGCAAATTCAATAATTAGGACACACTCCTCATTTTCCCTTTTTATAACTCATTTTATACTTCAACTATCCTTTTACCCATTTATTTTAACAAAGTCATTTTAGTCGGTTTTCTCACTTTATGATTTAAAAGTGACATTTCATTGCCTACGAACCATGCCCCCTTTTCACCACTTTGGCTTTTGTAATATTTTATCATCGATAAATTGTGTTCCCTTGATGATTTTCCTGTTCTAGCTTACAGGAACCTTATTATGCTAGCAGATCCCATTCCTTATGTCTTCTAAGTTGATGAGGACATTACAGGTGATCATGTTGGTGGTAAAATTTTAGTGATGTGTGGTGCAAAGAAGGAAACATGATTAAGGGGTAAGGTAACCCTGAATCAACTATTTGATCCTAATTTCGGTTAAAAAAGGGATGGACTATGGGGTGGTGTAAGGGAGATTGGATAGGATGTAGTATCTTTAGATGATATTTCCTTTACTCAGAAGCTTCTATTGGTTGATTTATTAACAAAGGCCACTAACTGAGATCATCTAATGATTCATAAATTCATTTTGGTTTGTCACGTGATTACTTTTAAATCAATTTTGGAAACCTAATCCATTTGTGTTATGGTATTATTCACTTCAGAACATACGAAGTGTCTCAAGTGAATATGAACTAATATATATGATCAAAGGGTCTGTGGAAGAGGAATCAAAATATCATATACAATGAACTTATATGTGTATCATACTAAGTTAAAATGGAATTCCATGATTATCACATATTTTTGTGCATTCTAATATTGGTATCACAGTAGGTTCCCATAATTTCTGTTGAAAAACGTCTCCTTTTATTCTAGACTCATTAGTTGGGTATCCTGATATAATTTTTTCTCTCTATATTTATTACCTTTGCTCTCTTTAGTGCTCATTTCATTTTCTCCTTATATAACTCTCAAACACATTTCTTTTCACTTACATTATCCTCTACAATTTGCATGCCTACTTCTCTGCTCCATGCTCCCGCATAATCAAGAATCCTTTAGTCTCTCCCCTAATGGAACCTTAGTATCACATTCCCCCAAAGCAAGAATAATACCACAAAAAATCAAATCACACCCACCAAAAATCAAAATATTTCCCCCTTAAGATATTCTAGAAGGTCTTCTTGTAATTTCCCTCATTCCCCTTAATTATTTCATGAGACAAGTAACTAGGAGTGCCCAAAAGAAATGTTTTTTGAGCACCAATGATCTGTAAACTATCATGGATATTCCACTAAACAGTGTGTCACAATAGATTTGATAAATTATAATTACCAATTTAAAATCTATACTAAGATGGTTTATTTCTCTCTGGATTTATGGATATGTAAATTATTGTTTATTGCATAAGTATGCAAATTATTATTATGAAAAAATAGAGAACAATAAAATAAAAACTCATAAACCATGACTTGACACAAGATGTAACCTGGGAAGCCCTCCAAAGAGAAAACCCCGCTGGGAGGTGAGGTTGCTCTAATCTTCTTCGCTGAATAGAAAATGGTCATGAATACAATGAAGTAAGGCCTTTAGCTTTTGGGCTAATACAACATACAAATCATATTTTTATTATCTTTTCCTATCCCTCCCATCTAGTCTTCACGTCTATGGAATAAATGCACTAGGAAAGAATGGAACCCCCTTTCATCCGAGTGGCCCAATTAATACACATCCCGATGGCATACCAGTGGTTAGGACTCCTAAATATTCTTCATTATGATCATGTAGGTAGTCCCTTTTCCTTGAGTAATGCAGGATGATGTGGCATCCTATCGAATTATTGTTGTAAAAATATAAAGGTCAAATTTAAAGTGACATAATGTTCACATACAGACTCTGATTGAGGCGATTCCTACACTGTTTGAAAGGTCCTTATGTGTAAAATAAGAAAAAGGATGTGGTGCTAAAATAGCAAATTTTTAATATGAACACAAAAAGAACTTCATTTGATGCCTCAAAATGTTTCCTAAATATTTCAGACCCTGACTTTCCAAAGTTGGTCCTGCCATTAAAATTTGTCTTGTGAGTTGATTCATCGACATTTTCCATTCTAGAAGCATTGGGATGGATGAAAAACAATATAATAATCTAACCTAACTGGTCACACCTTCCCATTTTGGGAGTTTTTTGGTCCCTAAAAGCTTATACTGAATGAGGTTAGGAAAATTTTCTTGCATGTTCTCTCGAGTGTACTAATTAACCTTTCCCAAAAGCTATCCTTTCAACACTATCTATTAAATTTCATGTTTCACTTGTCTTGTAGTTGTGTACCTCTTCTACCAAAATATACCCTTTTTCAACTCTACTTGAGCATGTACTCCCAAATCTTCTATGGAAGGTAAAACTTGTTTCTCTTCTTGATCTTGCATGGAATGCTCATAGGGTTTCAGGTTCTCTATATTCACAAACAAGTAAATGTGCATGTAACAAGGTAGATTGATTCTATAGGAATTATCTCCCACCTTCTCTAGTATCTCAAAGGAACCAAATTGTAGATCCTTGATTTTTTTTATGAGGACCCTATAGCCTCCCCTTGCTCAACTATAATTATACTATGTCTCCTATAATGAATGACTTATTTGTTTTATGTTGATCATGTGTGGCCTTATATTTTTATTGTGACTTTCGCAGTGTCTCCTCTATTTGTATATTAGCATGGATTACTTTCCCAACTATTTTTTTAGCCGTTAGTGCATTCCCTAAAATATCGTCTTCGACTCCTCCTTGCTACCCATATGTAATATTTAAAGGTGAAGGTGGAAAATATCCAAAAAATGTTTCAAACCGGGACTTCCCAGTAGAAGTGTGGAGTTCTATGATATAAGAGTGTTGCATATATACTATTTTCATACTATTTCTTTGGATGCTTCTCATTATCACCCCTCAAAAGCTACACCAAAGTCCTGTTGACTACTTATGCCTTCCCACCTACTTGAGGATGGAAAGTTGTAGTCTTCTTCAACCTTTTTTCAATATTCACCCATAATCTAGTCCAAAATGAACTAAGAAATCTTGTATCCCTATCTAAAATGATGCTATTCGATATCCAAAAGTTCACGTAGACTTGTCCAAAGAACACATTTTCTACTTATTTCCTATTGATCATCTTCTTATAGGGCATCAAAACACACATAATGTTGAACTTGTTAATAACCATGGATAGGTAGTCATGTCCCATCCCAGTTCTTGGTAAACCTCGCATAAATTCCATGGAAATTCTTTCCTAAGGAAGAGTAGGTACAAATAAGGGATGATATAGATCTTGTTTCTTGTTACTAGGTTTTTTGGTACAACAAAGCTTGAATCCCCTTATGAACCTAACTACCTATTGTTAATTTTTCTTAGGGCTATATTGTTCTTTTCTTTGATAATTACATTTCTTCATTAATATATTAAGTTCACCCCATAACATAATAACATTATTCATCATTATTCGACAACATATACAAGTATATAGAAAGAACAATATCATCATCATCAAGGCAGTGGAGCATAAAGGAACAATAGAAGAAAAACATTCACACATAGAGACACAAGGATTGGTCAGAGACCTGGGAAAAACCCACTATGGGGAAAACTCTTTCAAATTCTTCTTCCTATTAGATTATCATCGAATGATTCAACAAAAGAGAGTACAATGACTCATACTTTCATCCATATAACTATCTAGCTAAAACAACTATATAATATTCATGAAATGAATCCAACAATGCTTATACTCAAAATTATGATTCTAAAGCCTGTAATGAACTGTCCATCTACGGTCCACTGCCAAAAACTGTGGTCACTGAGCGAAATATTCAGAAACCTGAAATTCCATCATTTAGGTCCTGGTTCGGTGGAGTCATGTGTGTGATTGGGAAGGTTCTAGTCACTTTCTAAAGATTACAACTGAGTGACTGTATTCTGCAACTGAGATTTTTGAAACCCTATATGATGGTCACACGAAGGATGAGTTGTGCATGTGACTGGGATGATTTGTTCCCACAGATGAGCCTGGTAGCGAGCGACAATAATCAAGATCTCTCTATCATGTGCGTTCGACTGAGGCCCAAAACCCTAAAACAAAAATGCAAGCTTTCGACCCTGTAATTTCATCTTTGAGCGAACTTGTTCCTCCGCGGATGAGCCTCAGACCTGTGTGAGCCAAAAATAAAAATAGAAGAGTGTCTCATGACGCAGAGGTCACTTGTATTTATATCTTTCCAAGGGTGTCCGATTTTCTTTAGGACCAACCTTATCAAATATGCACATGTGGGTTTGCTTCATAAGTACACATTCCCTTATCTGATTTTGGTGATCTTTAGGTCGATTTTGGTCCTATCGAAAAGAGGAATTAAATGCAATAATTATCTCCACCAAATGAGCTATCTAAAGTGTAATTTGAACATTGTTTCATATTTGAACACTCCCTCTCAACTAGGCATAATTCCACCCTGCTCATATGCTGAACATTCTCGAACATAAAAGAAGAATAATTTTGACATCGGAGGGGATCTCAATATACTACCCTCTATCCATCGGGGAGCCACTACTACCACCCGAAATCTCTTCCAGCAGGGAGCCCAATGCTACCACTAGGGAAACATTAGCGAGGAGTTAAATCTATGACTCACACCATCATCATAGAGCATATCATTAGGGATCACATCTCAACCTGGAAATAAATCGGGGACCATATCTCAACTCTGAACCTCATGGGGGAGATAAACATCTATGACCCCATATCGAGAAATAGGTGATATAGGAGAGCTACTAATCAACCCATCCTATTTCCTACCAATTTTCCCTACAATGACCCTCAATAGTCATTTGGTAGAACACCTACATCATAATCAGCTTGGGTTGTGTACCCCAAGTACACTCTCAACCCATTAGCCAGACGGGGAGTGGTAATCCCAAAAAGCCCAGTTTGAGGGGATGATGCCAACTGGGGTATACTCTGCAAAAACCAAGATAGGGGAGTAACATCTCCAACCCTATGGGTAATAAATAGGGGAGAAACATCTACATCCCTATTGTCTACAGATCCCTGAACCCTAAGAGCCCTCTATCTCAATTCCACACCCTGGGAGCTTAGACAGGGTGGAAGAGTTGGCTTAGTGTTCTTGATTAACGATGCTCTCTATAGATCAAAAACATATCATCGTGCTCATATCTAGTAATCTTAATGTCCCAATATCAGCAATCTCATGTTCATTCAAGACATGAAATCAAATATCATTTAGAAAAAAAAAAAAAATATATATATATATATATATATATATATATATATATATATATATCACAAAAAAAATACCATAGTCATCCTCCGTCTCGAGGAGGTGTCAACTACAAGCCTAAGATTTTATCGTACAACAACATATTCTCAATATATGAAGGAATCTTAGTCCCACCTATATTTGGAATTCTCTTCCAATCAGATCCACTCATTATTATCGCAATGTATCCATGTCATATCTAGAACTTTCTCAAACATATCTCCAAAAAGCTTCTTCATCCTGACTCATAGCTAGTCATGTTAGCAACCTCGTACTTAGCCTTGGTCGTGCTTAAAGCTACGAACCTATCATATCATGGTGGATATCATACAAAGGTAGCACCTAGATGCATTCATCAATAATAATCCCAAACATCATTAGTACGTCTATGCAATCACATATCACAGGAAGAATGGCTTAGTCCAAAAATTGTTCCTTCCATGCAAATATCTCAAAGGGTGCTTGGTGGCAACTCTATGTGTATGAAGCGGCTCAATCATGAATCGATTGATTTATGTACAACACATATGTATACAAACTGGTGTTCAATCGAAACATCAATGCTTCAATCAATTTTCGGTTGCCAAGTTGAGTTCAATAATATATCTTCACAACTTCTTGAAATTCAAACAGAGTGTCCAAGGATTTGCATTTCAACTTTCCAACACTTCTTCAATAGCTTCAAAATATATATTTTATTTTCTAAACTTCAGAGATCAATTCAGTATGCCATGATTCATTATTTCGAACTCCAGAAGCCATCTCACTCTTACATAAGTCATCATAGGTTCATTGCTTGTCAGTAGTAGTCCGTCAACATATAAAACCAAAAACAAAATCAAAATCATACCTTGGAACACTTTTGAAGTAGAGGTTTGGATCAACACATCATCCTGGCTTCACTAGCTAACTATCAATGAAACACGTCAAAATCAAGGAGCTTGCTCCATGCAATACTTTATGCAAATATAAAGCTTTACCAAACTAACATGCGCTGCCTTACATAAATCAATATTCTATAGTCAAATTCACAAGGCTCATCAATAGGTAAGCTATATGGGTCACAATGCCACACTCTAGCTTATTAAATTATCTTTTCTCACATTTATTTACAAATTTTATTATATTTTGGTTAGTGAGAAGAGTAAAAGTGAGTTACTATTCCCTTGGCCTGATGTGTGTTAAATGTAGGAAATTGGAGCAGTTTTGAGTTGACTTGAGTGCAGGGACTCATAGTAGGCAAGAAAGAGAGATTATAGGAAGTGGTCTCCCTCCTTAACTCCACAGATCATTCGAAGGTTCTCCCACTCTATCTCATTTGCTCGATGTCACTGACCACCAAGCTAGTGCCAATCAAGGAAAAGTTATTCTTGAGTTAGGGAGCGAAGTATCCCTATTTTCTAGGGAGCTATTGGTAGCTTCGGTTTTGTATAAATAAGAAAGCTAAGGGACTCATTATGATTCAAAGTTTTAGTGTAGCCAAGAGGCCATTAAGATGAAGCACATTTGACCGTTATTGTTATGATATATTTTACATTTTTATGATAATGAGAAATTATGTTTTGATCCAGCATTGAGTTGACTTAGAGGGTTGAAGCTCTTGGGTTAGGTCCCAACCCTAGCAGCAAACATTCCTCTCCTTTATAGCTATATTCTTATCTTAGAATCTTGATTTACTGTTGAAGTTTATTTATGTTTTGGTTTAGATTAGAAAGTTGATTAAGCTATTGCTTATCCATGCTCTTATTAGCTTAAAGAGTAGATTAGAGTTGCAATCTAGTGAAGGAAAAAATACCATAAAGCTTGTGACAGTGACCCCTATCCCATCTCCCTTATGGGATCATGATTAGGGGACCCCACTCTCACACCCCTAAAACAATGTTTGTCCTTTATTCATTGCCTAGGTTAAGTTTCATTCTTAGTTAGATAATTGTTTATGATTCCTTGGAAATATTTACAATTGTTAGTTTTCTTCTTAAGATTGTCGTAGCTTAGAAGGTAGTCTATTCCATAGATCTAGTATTTAACAATAGTTAGATCAAAATTTCAAAATTCAACTCACCTTTTCCATGTTGACATGAAATAATTTGTAAATGAAAAGAGAAACAGGTTTTATTGTAGGGATTATTGATCTGCATGAAGGGACACCTCCAACCAACTCCACCTATCCCTTCTCCACCTTCTGTTGAAGCATACCAACCGATACTTCGAACCTCTTTTTTCCAACCACCATGAGAAAGTTGTCTTGGGAAGATCCTGCCTTATTGAAATGTTGGGCTTGACCTTGGGTGATGTTCACCTCCCCTAAACATTACACAATTGTCATGCACCTTTCCAACACTTCATCTCACCATTATTTTCCTTCAAATCCTCTTAGCCAACTTCTTGTAGCAATACAAGACATCTTGTAGCAGTTTCTTGTAGAAAACCTGTATTTGCCTCTTTTGACCTTGTTTTGACCTGAAATGGTAGTATAGGCTAGTGTAGGAGTAGGTTAACCCCTCAGCCTGGACTCCATGACCAGAAGTGCCACCTCGACCAACCTTTTCATTTCTTTCCCTCTTGCAAGATCAAATAGCATTAACTTTTATATTTCTGAATTTAGAAATTAGGACTTTTATCTATTCAACAAGTGTGAATGAGATAATTAAATTCATGCATGTTTGGATTTTGAAATGATAGAATAAATTCCTATTTTCAAGTAGTTCTGGTAGCTAGATGATCAATGGAAAGGTTAGCATAGTTTCCTACCTGCAAGCGATTTGTGTCATTTCATAGCTAGATGATTTATGTCATATCATAGCATTTACAAGTTAGTAGCTTTCATTTCTTGAATTGACAAGCATTTACTTTTCCTACACTAGAACTAGTTTTACACTCCACTGTCAGTAGTCAGACTCCCTTTGGTCTAATAGAAGAATGGTCTGGATCCCTAAGGGTCAGGTGCCCCAGTTGAGAAGTGACATGAGTTGAATGATGCATGTGATGTGTATATAGCAATGTCACCACCAATTTTGTACGAAACCCCGGGTTGATAAAGTAAAGTTGATAGCCTTGGGAGTTGCAGCATTATTGCTGCAATATTGAGGGTCATCACAAATAAACTAAGTCATCTTTTAGATATCAGATCAAAATTACTATCGGACTCATCAATATCACTGTATCAAATCCTTTAGACTAGTCGATACATAGAGCTCTCCAAGTCATGACTTCATCTATTATAATCCCAACAAGTTGTCATTTAATTATCAAACAAAGCTTCATCAAGTCATCCTCATCATCATAATATAAGTCACTAGATGAAAATTCATATACTAATAATAAGTCATGTAAGTTCCATTCATTTATTGTGATATTACTTCACACTAAATCAAATATGATTATGTTTCAACTAGTGTCTCAAAACTAATGATGTCAACACAGAACAATTATTGAATACTAATATAAGTCACTAAAATTCATTATGCCCATATAGCATTGCAAACCATCAGTGGTCAAATCAAATCATTAGTCATAAGGTCATATCCAAAATTTGTTATCATAGTGGGACCTATAGACCAAAATATATCTCAATCATCAAGTCAAACTTCTAAATCATTATAAAGCATCATGTGAGAATTCCAAATACTTCTTATCTATATCAATTAGCCAAACCCGTGTAACTGTTATCAAATATTGTCATACACAAGCCTCAATGGTTAAATCATAATGACATATTGATATGCATATCCTGGTCACCTCCAGAAACAAGTTTAGTCAACATATTCACATTATAGTAAGTCAAAATTTCAAGCTTCCCTGCTCATAGAACTTTTTGTTGTCTACTCCATGTTTGTAGGATTGACATCCTTCAAGTGTATGTCTAATTTTATGCATAAAGCTCCACTCTTCTATCCTATAGGCATATTTGTACTTGTAGGCCTTCCTCCGAGTAGTTGGGAGGCTACACTTGCATGCTTGAGCTTCCATCCATGCAAGTGAGGCTTAAAGTAAAGGAAAACTCTCTCTTCTCAGGTTAGAACTTTACTGCAAATCAATAATATAAAATATTTGTCTATTCATGCCCATAAATTATAGTTCAATATTAAAGAATATAATAGGGGTAAGGATCTTATGGAGAGATTCTCCCTTTGAATGGGACGCCACATTCAAGTCATCAATTTGTCCATAACACTGTTATGCATTAACAAATTTGTTAGATCATAAAGTCAGACTAGGGTTAGTGTGAGATAGCTAAATAGGAATATAATTCAGGAATCATGATCACAACATTACTTCTTTCTCAATCAAGCTAGGGCATTAAATATTACAATATGCCATGGCTACTAGGCACATCAAAACATAACCACGGTCAACAAAGGATCTTGAATATCAATCTCATTATTACACTTTTATCATGATGGAAACAATGTGTTTTACAAACAATATCAATAGTGTCAAGTTACCATCTACTAGAATCAAGGTGCCAGCCTTCTTTATGGGATCAAGATATTCAAAATGGTAGATGTTAGCTAAACATCAACTAGAAGTTCATCCTGTATAAGAGGTAAGATACTTGTTTACTACCAAGTGCAACATTTCATTATAAGAACCATGAATCCAAATCACTTTCATATACATGAGCCATTTGTGAAGGGGACATTCTTATCAAACCTTAGGGCTTATCGTTGTAACATAACATTGGAAGAATATTCTATCCATACCTTGTAGCATTCAAATACCTGTGCATATTCTTATTTGGGATAAGCGACTTGTAGCACTTTGTTACCTTTACTACATCCTTTCTTCTTGCATTAGCCATGATCCTCAAGAAGGATCTACTTATCACAAGTAATCAAGATGTTAGAAGAATCCAAAGACTCAAATATACATATAGAAAGTATAAGTAATAACAAAAAAAAATTAGATCCATAAGTCAAAAGTAAATATATAAGGAGCATCATAAGTAGGAAAGTACTTAGCTTCAATGAGAGGTGATCATCTCCCTTTTGAACCAGCCTTCAAGAGCCATCATTGTCCATAGTCCACTTGATGTATTTAATATATTTTCATAATGTTATCAGCAACCAAGCCTAATCAAAACTATCCCATCTAGGGCTTCATCAATTCTGACACAAGTGCTTTAGCATCTTCACATTGACCGTGCTAGAGTTTCTAGATTTCATGTCTCAAATAGTTACCATAAACTAGGGTTTGTCTCAAAGCCTTTTAAGATCCTTCAAACCCTAATAAAAAAATTTCATAGGGTTTCCTTCAAACCCTACAATTATTTTAGGTCTCCACCATCCTCTCTTACATCCAGCAATGGTGTCATCATAGGGGTGATCTCCATGACTTCTCTTCAGCCCATCTCTGATACCATCTTAATTTTTCTTAGTGTTACATTGTTCCTTGCTTTGATAATTGCATTTCTTATTTAACACATTAAGTTCACACCATAACATTATAAAATTATTCATATTTACATAATTATTCAACAACATATGCAACTATATATAAAGAAAAATATCATCGTCATCAATGCAGTGTCAAATAAAGGAACAATAGAAGAAAAGCATTCACACATAGAGACACCAGGATCGGTTGGAGACCAAGGCAAAATCCACTATGGGAAAACCCTTTCAAATTATTCTTCCTATTATATTGTCATCGAATGATTCAGCAAAAGGGAGTAGAATGATCCATACCTTCATCCATACAAGTATCCAGCCAAAACAAGTACACAATGTTCATGAAAAACCCAACAATGCTTACACTCAAATTTTTTATTCTGAAACTTGTAATGAATTATACATGTCTGTTGTCAACTATCGAACACTATAGTCACTAACAGAAACCTTCCAAAACTGAAATTCCATCATTTAGGTCTTGGTCGCACAGAGGAGGAGTCATGCATGCGACTGGGAAGGTTCCAGTGTCTCTCAGGATCCTACAAGTGAGCGACAACAAACTACAACTAATATTTTTGAAACTCTATATGTTGGTCACATAGAGGACAAGTTGTATGTTGGATCGGGGTTCTTAGATCGCACAGATGAGCCTGGTAGTGAGTGACTGCAATCGAGATTTCTCTATCATGTGCCTGTGGTTGAGGGCCAAAACCCTAAAATAGAGATGTGAGGTTTCGACCCTGCAATTTCATCTTCAAGCAAACATGTTCCTATACTAACGAGACTCAGACCTGTGCGAGACAAAAACCAAGATAGAGGAGTGTATCATGGTGATGTAGAGGTCACTTATATTTATAGCCTTCCAAGGGTGTCTAATTTGATTTAGGGTTGATCTTATCAAATATGCACATGTGGGCAATTCTTCATAAGTACACTTTCCCTTATCAAATTTGAGTAATATTTAGCTCCATTTTGATCCTCTGAAAAAGAGGAATTCAATGAAATCCTTATATTTATCAAATGAGATGTATAAAGTGGAATTTGACTGCAGTTGCATATTTTAACACGTATTCTTGCATCTCGAGCCAATACACATGCCTCTGTAAGTTGGCGTATGTCTACCCTACACGAAAGTGCCCTACAACCTTAGATGTGTTTGTTGATTTGGGGTACCATCGGATGTGCTCTAGCCACGTAATTTAGTGGAGATGTTGGGGCACATGAGATCTCCAATACCCAAAAAGGGTTTGTGAAGATTCTAAACAGTTTAGGAGATATTAAAATAATTAAATTTTTAATGGAGTCCCTAAGTCTAAACTTAGGGAAATTGAAATATTAATGTGAATTAATATAAAACTGTGTTAGAATGGTCCAAAAGACATGGATCAAGCTAGGTCTAATCTTAGCCCTCGATTAGGGACTTAATCTCAGTCGTTCATTTGTCAACGAGAAAAGTATAAGAGGAGGCTTGAGGGTCACTTGGAGAGTACACCAGATGATCAGTCTTTCTATTCTCTAGAGCGGGGTTTGCTAAGAGATATAGAATCAGTGATCGAGGTTGCCGCTGAGGGGCATTGAGTACAGAGAGATAGAGAGGCAGAGATAATGTCGGCAGAGCAGCGCAGGAGCCAGAGAGAGTGACGCAGTAGCAGCCAGGGCACGCAAGGCCATGTAGAGGCAGCCAGGAGTTGCGCAGTGCTTCAGAGAGGCCATCATTGCTGACACAGAGGGCCAAAACGCTGACACAAGACCTCCTGAGGCTGACGTAGACCCATTCAGGGTGACGTACGGCTAGCCCTAGGCAGAGAGACGCTGACGCAGTACAAAAAGGCAGATGCTAGGGTTTCTGGGACAGATTGGAGCTGAGGAGCTGCTGGAAGGTTTATCCGAGGTTTCATCCAGGACATTTGTCTCAGACTGAGAGGTAGTACTGCCAAGGAAATTCTCTGTTCGGTAAGCCAGATTTGGCACCGAGATTGTACTCTGAAATTGCTTAATAAGAAAACCCTCAGATAGCCACGCCGATTTTCCAACATTGGGTTTTTCCGGGGACTTTGGTCCAAAAATAATAATGTCATTTGGTGTGATTGTTTCTGTTTCTTTCAATTGAGGATCTGTAATATGTTGAGCATGCACTGGTGTTTATCTTCAGTATTTACATTGTAAATAACTTCTTAAGTAATGGAATTGTTAAGTAACGGAACAAGTAGGTAGGAATAAATCAGTAAAGTGCATGGAGGGTTTCTAACTGGTAGACTTAAAAACTTCAACAGTGTGAGCCTCTCAAACGAGATAGAATCACTCACCTTTATGAAGACATAACTTATCTATCATGTAGAGTAACGCATCTTAGAGATGCCAGCATACGATGTTGTCGCCATCGTGTACATGACTGACTCTACAACTATCGAAAAACCTCCTTTAAGTCCTCCTCTTTTGAATATGCCTCTCTTTATGCATCATGAGTGAATGGTTCCATGTGCATCAGAGTTCCCAAAGTTGTGGTCTTTGATGTGGGTAGCCTTGAAAGCATGTCAACCAACATTTTTTTGTTTCCCTTCTTATACTTGATCACTAAATGAAATTGTGTAGAAATCCCATCCACTTGTAATGTCTGTCCTGTTGTAGCTACTTTGGGCCTGCAAGTATTCTAATCGTTAGTGATCTGTTTGGATTACTATCTCCTTCCCATCAAACAGTGCTTCCACTTCTCCCAGCTACTTCACTGGGGGAGAAATACCATACCACGTGCATTCATATTGGGTGATATAAATTGAGGAAATAATGACATAATATATTGACCATATAAGGTTGTAAACGGTTTTTATATTGGAAGGTACAAAAAATGGAGCTCAAAGTTAATGAAAACATATAAAGGGGTATAAAAAAATTTAATGAAAAAATGCATACCTACAATATCTAGTGAAAGTAGGGGTTTTTTAAAATTAGGAAGGTTTTATTGGGTTCATATTAGTAGGGGGTTAAATAATGTGATTTTTAGAGGTATTTTCCAATATGTAGTTAAAATAAGAGTATTGTTTAGTATGCCAGGAATGCACATGATCTGCCATAGGTTCATTGCCCCTGTGACACTTCTTCAAAGCTTTTACCAAGGCATAGAGATCCTTGTCATAGGTAGGGTAGTTAATAATTTCCTCATGAAATACTTCAAAATGGTAGCATATAATCTGCCCCTTCGTGCATCAAGATTACCCCCATAGCATATCAACTTGCATTTGTCTCCACTTCAAAGCATTGCTACAAGTTTGATAATGCAAAAGCTACCAGTTGACTGATCTTATTTAGCTCCTCAAAGGCCATCTAATGACCCTTTCATGACAAGAAACTCTTCCCACTTGTTTTTATCATGTGTAGTGATGCTACTACCACTGAAAATGAGGGTATGAATTTCCACAAGTATTATGTTGTGTCAATGAAACTCCTAACCACATAAACATTAGTAGGCACTTGCCATTTTGTGATGGCATCCATCTTGATAGGATCTATTTTCAGCTCTCCTCCACCTATCACATACCCTAGATACACCAAAGACTATTATGTAAACTCACGCGTATTGAGATTTTTTAACAGTTAGTGCTTCTTTAATGTTTCCAACACTTGTTTCAAATGTGAGATGTGTTCCTCCCAAGTATCACTGTATACCAATATATAATCCAAATGGATAATAACAAATGAATCTATAAAATGTTTCAGTATATCATTCATTAACTTCATAAACATTGTTAGTGCATTGCATAGGCTAAAAAGCATGGCTAGCCACTGATACACACCTTGCTTAGTTCTGAAGGTAGTCTTCCAGGTATGTACTTCTCTGACTCAAACCTAGTGATATCTAGACATTAAGTACAACATGCTGAAGTATTTTTCTTGCTACAAGTAATATAGTAGACAATCTATTTTGGGTAGGGGATACCTATTCTTGAGTTTAATCATGTTCAACACCTTATAATTTATGCACATTTCCAAGTCTCATTCATATTTCACACTGTCATGATGGTTTATCTACATGGTGATGTACTCTATAGAATAATTCCACGCTCCAATAATTGCTTCGATTGTTTCTTCACCTTACTTGCATCTATAACAAACTAATTGTACAATCCAATGTCTAGAAATAGTGATACTGATAATAGTTGGATATCATGCTCCACTTCCCTCTTGGGTGGTAACCATTTAGGCTTCCAGAAAACATCCCTGTATGCCTATCACAACTCTTTTAGTTATTGTTTCTATTTCTTAGTACCTCCATGGATGCCTTTTCTCTTACTGACTCTTATACATAATGATTCTCTCTTCAAAACAATAGATTGAACTTCTTGTTGTAATTGATCAGTTTTTTGAATCAATTGAAACTTACCAGCGAAAGTTTTGACTTTCCTTTGTGCATGTTCATGGTGACTGATTTTCCACCTTTTATGAGTTGGTATTGATTCTCTCTCCGCATGAAGATTGCATCCTATTTGTACACGTAGGGATTTCCAAACACCATACCACATACATTAAGGGGAACTACATCTAGTTCTACTTCATCAATAAAATAAACACTAATATCGAATCGCATATTGTACTATTCTATTACCTTCAACTCTACATCATTATTTACCCATCCTAATGAATATGGGCTTGAGTGATAATGAACTTCCAATCCCAATTTTTCGGTCATCTCTACTAAAATGATATTTACCTGTGATCCTTGGTTGAGAAGAGCATCGATCTTTGTCTTCTTGACTTATATCTTTATGCAGAAGAGTTTGGTCTTTTCTTTTTGTTCTTATTTCTAAAGGCTACTCACGTTCACTCCCTTCTACACTAAAGTAAATACATTCTTCTCATCCACGTCGGAGTTGCTTTCAATTTGCTTGCTTGAATCAATGGCCATGAGATTCCTCTTATTCTTTTCTTTCTTTTCTCTTTTCAAGTTAAGCTTCATAAGTAATTTCCAACACTTCTCCTTTGTATGACCATTAATATTATAATGGTTGCAGTGATTTTTGAGATCTTTTCACTAGTGTGTTATGGCTGTCATCCTTTTATCTTTCCCCTTTTCCACTTCTTCTTCCCCTTCTTAGAATCATGCTAAAGTTTCTTCTTCTTTGATCCACTTGATTTCCCTTTCCTTTAGCCTATGTTCTCTAGAAATTGTACAGAAGTCTCATCCATTGATCTGAGCTTAAACAACATCACTTGCTTTTGTAAATGGTGTATAGACCCCCAATATACTTAATGAGTACATATTGGTTCTTTGGGGATATATTAAACATTATGGCCATCTTTTTGAACTCCATGGTGTACTATTATACACTTTACCCATGCTTGTTCCTAATGTAATGCCACCATATCCCACATAGCCATTCAAGAATCTACCTCCAACGTTAAGGTCTCTATGTGACTTTACCACCAAGTCAAGGCATGGCTCTCTAATTTTAGCCTCACAAATGGAGTCTTTTGTTCTCCCTCCATATGTTGTGCTAATTCGGCATTGCAGTGACAAATTCCAATCATGAAACTCAATTCCTCTTTTCAAGAGGACCAAAATTGGCCTTTGAAGCACTTAATTTAGCCAAAGGAAAGTGTGTTTTTGAAGCAAAGTCGACTTGTGCACAAAAGGACAGGTCAAACCTAAAAGGAGATTTGGAACCCTTATAAGCCTATATATATATATATCTTATATATATTATATATATATATATATATATATATAAATATATATATATATATATAATATATATTGGATAGATTAATTCATGTCATCAAATAGTTGCAGATAGCATGGGTAAATGCTCTAACTTGTGAGCATGATCAAGGATCTCTTCTTTTGAAAAGACGCATGAAGGCATGATTCATATATTGATAAGATGAAATCAACATAATATGTTCTCATATGGAATATGAGGTAGTTCACAAAGATGAAGGAACTACGTATGGAAAGTTCCTATGAAGCAATATGTGAAGATAGAAAGAAGAGGTCATGAAAGATATAACTGCCGTTATAGGAAGTCAACATCTGACAACTATAAGAATTGATCATGACATCTCCATAGAGAAGAATATTGTTATAAGGTCTATAAAGAAAGGAGACCCTTTACATATGAAGTCTTGGAGATGTGTTTATGAAAGTGTAGGATGTTGTAGGCAAGCAAGATGTCATGATGAAAGGCCATCACAAAAGGTAACTTTGATTTGATGTTCCTTTTTTTATTTTTGAACAACATTTGGATTGGTCGATACAGGGCTATTGAAAAAAGAGTTGTAGATGTCGCCTACAACTAGCACTCATGTGCCTGGATCAAAGATCTTAGAGGAAACATGACTTGTAAGAGGTATAATTTGTATGAGGATAAAAGCCACATGGGGACAAGAGGATTAGTTTTTAATAGAGAGAAGGATGACATGACCAATGTGGCTCGTAAAGGAAAGTGATGGATGGTAAATGCCCTACCAAATATGAAGGCTCCATATTGTTTAAGAAAAACTTAATGGCATAGAAATAAGGATCCCCACAAATAGTTGATAATCCCATGGTCTCCACCTAGAGTACAAAGTTGTTGGAAGAAAGTCCCTATTTAAGAGGGATCTTCAACAAGTCCCTGAATAAGAAGGAGCTTGGATACATTCCTTTTATGGGAATATGTACATTCTTTTATAGGAATGGGTATATCCTCCCTAGTTGAGAGGGAGAGATAGACACATCATTCTGGTCTTCACTTTGAGACGAGAGAAAGGAGGATTTGGTAAACATCTAGCATCATATACTCTTTGAGGATGAGGTAAGACATCCAAGATACGAGTAGTCAAAGAGGACCGATATTCTTTGAGGATTGTGAATCCAAGATAAAAATAGTCCTGGAAGGGCATAATCTGTGAACACCGAAGTGGGCTATGTACCTTGAGAGACAATGATGATGGTTTCTATAAGTCATTGGTCTCGCCAACATTGTGCTATGATCTTGTGGAGAGAGATGTTAGTCAAGGTTTCTATGTGAGAATGCTCGATGATATGATGCTAAAGAGATGGGTAACCAATCCAACTCTTCTTATGAGAATTCTTCAAATTGAGAATGCCCAAATACCTTATGTTGATTATGAATACATCCCTAGTTAAAAGGGAGTGTTCAAATAAGTAACTAGGTTTGGTCTTCAAAATGGCATATGTAATCATGATTTCATGTATTTAATGAAAACAGAAAAATAAAATTATTATTATTATTCTTGAGGCATGGGTTTCATGCTCAAGGGAGATTTATTTTTAGGTCAAGCACCCATTGAGTGCTTCTACGGCTTGTCATTGAGTCTACAAGTCAATTGAGTTATTGTCATGTATCAAAGACAGTTTTGGGCATGTTACATATTGTAAAAAATAATTATTTGAGTCAAAGAAAGTCAAAATACCGTCCAAGACCTCGTCATTATGGAAAGATCAAGCCAACCTACATGTAGGGAGAAGTCAACATAAAGATAGCAATTTGTACCCCTCAAAAGCCTATAAATGAGAAGGAAATCTACCTCATTTGGACAGACTCTGAAGCAAGTTTCATCTCCTCAAGAAAGTAGTTGGAAAGGGATTACAAAGAAGAACAATAAGATCATAGTTTTTGGTCCTCTCACTCTCTCTCATGCTAGGATTTCTACGTTTGCTTTGAAAATCGAAGTGTTGTAAAGTTGTTGGGCAAGTTGAAGTTTTGGAAAGTTGTTGTGAAGTCAAAGTGTTGTTGGGGAAGCAGAAGTGCTAGGAAGAAACTACTAGGTCGAAGCTCCAGAAGAATTTGTTGTGTAAGTCGAAATTCCAGAAGAATTTGCTGAATAGGTTGAAATTCCAAAAGAATTTGTTGTGCAGGTCAAAGCTGCAGAAGGATTTGCTGGGCAGATCAAAGTTGTAGAATAATTTTCTAGGCAAGTCGAAGCTACAGAAGAATTTGCTCGACAGGTCGAAGTTGTAGAAGAATTTGCTAGGCAAGTCGAAGTTGCAAAAGAATTTGCTAGGCAAGTCGAAGTTGCAGAAGAATCTACTTGGAGATCGAAATTGCAGAAATAGATGGAAGGAAGGATCGTCAAGGAAGAAAGGTTTGACTTGGTCTTGGAGGGCCTTGGTCAGGGGTCATAAGTATTGGAATTTGTTAATTGAAGATTCTATAAGAAGAGAAGAATTCTTGTGGATTTTCCTCTTAGTTGGCGAGGTTTTGGCCCTAACTCATTTCCCCTATATTGTGTCCTTTGTCTTATTGTTCTTTATGGTTTGGTAGTTGTTTGACAAAGAAAATATTAATAATAATCAATTGAAAGAAGAAGGTGATCAAGTTAAGTAAAAATACATCACAAGAAGCTACCACAGTAAGAGAAAACCCTAATCTAGCTGCCCTGGGTTTCTCAACAAGAGTGTCCACTCAAAACTTTGGACACTTCCAAACTTATAAACAATTCAAATCTGGAAATCCTTAGCAACAAGATGGTATTTGTCTATAATACCAATTGCGAGTTGTAAGGTGAAATGCACTTGTGTTGTAAACATTCCCCTTTTTATTGGTTTCATCTACATACGAAGAAGTATTTTTACTCAACGAAATCGTTAGATGCAAGTGATCGCTATTGGAAGGATCCATGATCCATTTTCTCTGAGTTCACTCTTTCCTCTATGTATTGTCATAATATAATAAAAATTATTGATATTATTCGATATAAGGACTTGCTCAAAAAGAGTATGGACATACATGCCCCCTTTCAAAATCACTGGAAATATTTTTTTGATTCGCCTTAGTCTTGCATGATTATTAGAGGCCGTGTGCGGTTATTCATTAGCAACATGAACTCTTCCATGGTTTTAATACACAATGGGTACTTATCAATGCAAATATATGGTGGATTAATGGATTGTATAATATGTGGTCGTTTCAAGTCAACTACAAGTGTTGTGTGTTTCCATGGCTAATGATTTACCAGGGCCTTCCTACGAAGACACAATTAAATCCATCTTAGATTAGATTTATCATCTTCCTACCAAGATATAATTAAATTAGTATTATATTAGCTTTGTCATTCCAACCTCAAGCTAAATATTATAAAGCACCTCCTTTGAGGTTGTTCTTTGCCAAGTCTTTTTGGGAGTTTGTTTAGTATAAGCATTCAACCATTTTGCGAGGAAGTTTACATTGGAAAGAAATGTAATTGGGTGATTCCAAAGCTTTGATATTGTCCCTTATTAGTTATTTATTGCATTTCTTGAGCTTTATTGCCTTGTTTTTTCTTTGGAAACTTTCGTGTGAATATTTTTTTGACAATAAGGCTAGCTCTTTCTTTACATTTTGCCAATTATGAAAAGAGGAGGTTCATATGTAGTTGTGGATCAAAGATGCCAAGGCTTTTTGTTGATTAACCATGCAAAGGGTTTGTATTACACTATATAATGATTTTATTGTTATTTTACTTTCCTTAAGCAAGAAGTAAATGTTTTTGTACAAAACTTGTTGCTATATTTTTTTTTCTCTTTGATGTAAATATTTTTATATTAATAAAAGAAATACTTTTTGAAAAGAAAACGAGCCTTAGAGAAACTAATGAAAAAGAATATGTTCACAATTAGATCAATGAATTTGGTAAGAATGTGGTAGTCTCATTATACAATTCCTTACATTCTACCATAAAATGTTTTGTTAAGAATAAGAAAAGAATAAGACATTGATCAAGATGACATGGGGCATGGTAAATGGTAAGATGAAAAATAAAATAAAAACAAAGCTTTCCAACATAGGTAGTTGAATGAGCTTGTTATATTTCAACAAGTAGATTCCACTAGAATTGTGAAGGGGATAAATCCAAGGGAGGCATAAAGTGGATCAAAGCCCAAAATAGTTGAGTTGAAAGTTTTTCGATTTGGCACTTGATCTCACATCCCTAACAAGAAGCATAAAAAATGAAGCCTAAAAGTCATTATAACATATTTTCTATTGTATATTAAAGATGTTAAGGTCTACTAGTTGAATGATCTAGAGATGAGAAGCTATTATTTGCACACATGTTGAGTTGTATGAGCACACCTGTGCTTCATGTTTTTTTTTCTCGGTAAAACTAATCTATTATATACAGAAACAAAGGACAATTACAATCATGCTGTCAAAAAGAACCAGCTGCCTGGTGGAAATGGCAGCGTGGAGCAGCAGTGTTCTCAGTTTAAGACGATCCAAGCCATTAATCTAACCCACGCAAGGGCTAGAGGCACCAAAAAATCATTCCCGCGCAGGGGATTCCAAAAAACATTGTGACACAGAGCACCAACAAATGCCCTACAACATTGACACGTTGACACTTTGACACAATGACACATTGACACATTGACACTTAGCCAGAAACTGGAAAGACAAAATTCCTTCATTGCAGGCCACGTAACTTGGAGAGAAGACACGGCTAGTCTTCCGGAACCTCCTCCACGATCCTGCACCAGCCATACTCCTCCATTTCCTGCTCTGGGACTTCCTCTGCTGCCGTCGTGACAGGCTCTTTCCCGACTTTCTCCTTCTGGCTGGAAGGTCCTTCCGTAACCTTCACAGGATCAGCAGAGGGCATCTCCATAGCTCTCCTGGTTTCAACTGGTGGCGTATCCTCCCTTTGAGCACTGGACTTGCCCTCTTCGTGGGCCTCCTCGATGAAGAGAACTCAGACATGGGCATTGATCCGAGGGCGATTCATAGAGGTGTTGAAAGTGAAAAATGCAGAGCCAAAGGAGGGCGAGGAAGAGGACCCAGGAGAGCTGGCTTGTAGAAATTGGCTTGGCCTAAGGAAACTTGCTCCTTCAGCATAAGGGCAATGACAGTGGCAATGGCAATGGTGGGAGGTATTCTCAGCGATAGAAGGGCGCGATGACCCGCCACGGGTTGTGCCGCGTCGGCTGAGCATTCGTTGCCAAGGTCGAACCATAATTGCAGGGCTGTACAGGGCCAAATTGGAATTCAGAAAACATAGAGAATCATACGCAGGCGAAGGATTGGACCCAGCAGGCGGATGAGGGTTCAGTAAGAGGTTCATAAACCCAATAGAAAAATAGAGGCCAGGAGTGATCCAAGAGTCCGGAAAAGAGGGAGTGGCCTGAGAATTCAGACTAGAGTTCCACCCCGACAGCACTGGAGGCAACAATAAGACCCCGAGCCAAGCCTGTAATAACATGGAAAATTCCCTACTGCATCCATTAATAATGCATTTGCCCTTACCTCAAAGCGCTCCTGCCATAGCTATGGCCATCATGACAGCCGAGGAGACGAACCCTATTTTGCACACAGAGGTGGGTGGAGCGTAAATGCTCCAGTGCGGCAGTCTATTGCTATTGTACCAGCGCCAACGGGAATGTCCATTCCCCCATGTGGACACGGCGCAAATGCGCATGGCGTGCAGGTGGCTCGCGCTGCTTGCCCGTCCCATCTCATTACTAACGGCTTTGGTCACCCGCATCCGAGGCCCGTGCTTCATGTTGAGATTCATCATCAAATTGTTTTATTATTTTTGTTGACATCGAAATAATTTATCAAAGAGTTCACAAATCTCCTATTACACGCTATTTCTTCATTGTATGGAATAAAGATGTACAAGAAATTACGACTAATTCTTAGGAAGCAAGGAATCTTCATTAAGACTATCATGACCCTAGATCTCAATTGATAACTTTTTCTATGGTTACAAAGATTATGGGCACATGTTATCTAAAGATTTTTGTTATAGAAAATATCATGTAGACATGAGAGACAAAGACATATGAAGAATCCTAAGGTGAACAACCCATAAGGATGCAATGAAAATAAACAATAACTTGTTAATCAAGGATGAAAAAAGGGACATGGTTTTTTATTTTTACCTTGAAGAATGTTGTTGGACTGAAGTGTATATTCGAAAATAAGTTCAAATAAGATGCTCAATTTAAATGGCAGAAAGCAAGATTGGTAATTGAAAGTTACTTATAGAAGGAGGTCTTTAATTACTCTAAGACATGTTATAATGAAGTAAATATAGACACAATTTCCTTTTCATGAATAGGGAATGTGGTATAACATGAGATTTAGGCCCATCCATGTCTAAATCCAATGGAATGTTGACCATGGTGTTGTTGTGTGTGGGCAACTTGTTTATAAAAAACCCACTGCACAATCCATTGGTTAGTTAAAACACACACGTAAGAGATATCAAAAACACATTTTTTATTAAAACTTATGTGAAAAGGCGTACATATAACAACAATTACTCTTTTATGGACTAAAAATTCTTCTAAAAATGCGTTCATCCATTGTCATTCAAATATGAACCTTTACATGGGAGATGAAGACATTGTCCATCTAATCTTCTATGTGAATAATCATGTTCTGAAAACTCCACTAGATTTTTATAATCAAGAATGAACCTATGTAAGCATTTGATTTGGCGGCCATAGAGTAAATTACAAGCCGTTAGAAAATGGCATATTCGTATCAAAGCCCAACCATAGCTCAAAAGAAAATGGAATATTGATATCAAAGCCTAAGCAGGCCTGTGACCTCATTTATAGGTCCTTGCCATTGACCTAATTTGGATGTTCCACAACGAGGATTGCAAACCTACGCCAACTCTCACTGTATCTGGTATCAAGTAGACTACACAGTGTACTATTCAACGTTTGCTACCTTGCATAGAGAGATGGTAGGCAATCTACTCTACTTAACACATCACGCCCAACTTTGCTTTTGTTGTCAACCTTGAGGGACATTAATGAATCAGCTTCACGAGTTCCACTGAATAACATTAGAGGCAGCAAAAGATGTTTTGAATTATTTTAAGGGTATGGTCTAGTTTCATGGTCTATCGTCACAAACAGCAGCGTGGATCAGGACCATTCCTGGTAAGCTGGCTCTTCCACGAGAACACCCTACGTTTTTATATTGCGTTAACTAGATTGCTATTTAGACAAATGTGATTATTTTTTAATTATGGAGAACGTATACTGAGGTTCATCAACATCATATTCCATATTTGGTTGATGGTGGTGTAATTGATGTACAGTTCTGTTCTACTGATAATGAGTCTCTACATGATGACATGATGATGAAGACATTGTCCATCTAATCTTTTATGTGAATCAGCTTCTTTTTAAAACTCCATTAGATTTCTATAGTAAAGAATGAACCTATGTAAGCATTAGATTTTGGAGGCCAGAGTAAACTACAAGCAGTTAGAAAATGGCATATTCGTATCAAAGCCTAAGAAGACCTTTGACCTAATTTGTAGGTCCTTGCCTTTGACGTCATTTGGAGGTCCAAAAAGGAGGATTGCAAATCTGCGCCAACTCCCATCGTATCTGGTATCAAGTCGACTACATAGTGTACTGCTCAATGTTTAGATGCTACTTTGCATAGAAAGATGGTAGGAAATCTCCTCTACTTAACACATCATGCCTAACTTTGCTTTTGTTGTCAACCTTGAGGGACATTAATAAGCCTAATCAGGTATTTTGAAGTACTTTTAGGGGATATATCATCCTGCTGTACAATAGTCTTGACGGGAAGGTCTCTTTGACTGGTTTTACCCACTGAGAATTATACTTTCAAACTTAAATTTGGTCTAGTTTCATGGTGTATCGTCACAAACAACAGCTTGGATCAAGGCCATTTATGGTAAGCTGGCTCTTTCATGAGAGCAACATACATTTTTGTATTGGGTTAACCAGATTGCTATTTAGATATATGTGATTATGTTTTTAATTAAGGAAAATGCAAACTGAGGTTCATCAACATCATATTTAACAGTTGATTGATGGTGGTGTAATTGATGTACAGTTCTGTTCTAGTGATGACCATCCAGTTGACATCTCGTCTTCGCCCTTGATGCTCATGCTACCATGGATTACGTTGTGTTGACATCTGCATGGATTACGTTGTGTTGATTTTCAATTGCATATTCGATGAAGAACTCGGTATGCACGCAATAAGAATAGAAAATACTCCATATTTTGGCAGTATCTAATCCTCATGCACTGGGAGTTACTCGAAACTATTCCCAGCTTTTTATTAACATGCTTTTCTGTTATCAATGTTTCCTGAAAGGACAGAACATTTTTTCTGTTCCTCGATATGCTGTTCGTAGCATAGGTGCCATTATTATTGCTGAATCGCAGTGTGTAAATTTTAATGTTTGAAACCGTTGAATTTTGTCAAAAACCAGAAAATGAACACATTAAATCCATCACTGTTCTAACATTGCAGGAACAGCCGTAAAAAGCGCTGTAATCTGAGTGTGAGTCTGTAACGCTTTATGAGAAAAGGAAAAGCAATGTCGCAAGGATAGGAAGAATTTCCCAGCGAGCGGATCACTAAAGGAAACTATTGGAAGTTTCAACTCAGCCCATGTAAATTATATCTCTACTATCATCAGCAACCAAATGTTACTTTCGAGTATATAAGATCAGTTAGAAACCCTAGGTTTCCAAATCTAAAATATCGGCATGTTAATGACAACATGTGTACAACAAAGCAAGCGAATATCTAGTGTAAATATGCATTATCCAGACATACCTGGGATTAGCAAACTCATAGAGCTTCCCTCTTGGGGAGAAAACAATAAGTGCCACTTCGGCATCACAAAGCACTGAGAGCTCGTAAGCTTTCTTCAGCAGACCGTTCCTGCGCTTACAAAAGCTAACCTGCCTGCTGGTTCCGTTCTCAATCCTCTTCAACTGGGTTTTTCCCCTCACCGTTCTCCTCTTCTCTCCCTTCCCCTTTGCCTCAGAAGACTCCATCAGATTCATAGCTATCAGATCAAAACAGGGGAATTTCAACACTCGTTCACTAGAAAAACAGAGGCATTAAAATTGAAAGGGCAAACATAGTAATTACAGAAATGTTCACTTCTATGGCCATAAATAAGAAGGATAATGTCATCAATCTACCACCAGCGCCTCCAAATACTGGACAGGGGGTCTAATTTAGTCAATTTCCAGTACAGTTCCCACGGATTCTGTCACACGCAATACCTCTTTTCGAGTCAGTACGAAAAGACATATAAAGCTGAGATTGCCGAATGTGGACCAAAATCAAATTAAACGCGGTCGTCATTCACTTCATTCACGTGGCAAAGTGTACAAATTGTTATATTACTCCAAATATATGGCTGAATTGCGACCGTTTACTTTAATATTTCTTTCCATAACAAGCACACTCGGTATCACCTAAGAAGGGGATATGGTACCTATTAAATAGGTGTAAAACATTAATCTTTAAAAAATTATGTACCTATATTTGTATTACAAAATAACGCCCATAGATTAAATTTGATTTCAGTTTACATTTATTATCATTGTAGTGATGTTATTTATTTTTATTGAAAAAAAAACTTTAAACTTAATTTTTTAATATCTATGTTTAGTTTATCTATTAATATTAATTAAATTTAATTTTCAAATATTTATAATTATTAATATAATTAATAAATTACATAAAATACAATTTAATATATATTTATTTAAGTAATATCAGATTTAATATTGATGTATTAACTATTTATTTTATTTTATTCTAATTATTTTAATTTTTAAAATTATAAATATTTTCTTTATATTCATTTTGAATTTAGACTTTTGTGATCCATTATTAATTATTAATAGTATTTTTCGGTAAAAATCACATAGGGAGATAATCTCGTCCACATGTTTAGAATCAACAAGTGTGGTTCATCTTCAAGGCAAAATGAAGAATCATATCTAGGCAATGAATTAAATAGATGAAGAGAGTAGCTAACTAGCTCTTAGAAAGTAAGGACTAGTTTGACTAAAATTAAATTAATAATTAAGGTTTGACCTAGAAACAAAAAGAATTTAATTAATAATTAATAAATAAAATCAATTTAAGTTACAACATTATATGAAATAAAGCTAAATGTGTATATTTTTAATTATAAGTATTAAAGTACCTTGGTTATTTAGAAGTTACTAATTCAATTCTCTTCACACTTTCATGGTTAAAGTGTGTAATTGAACTGACACTAAATAATCCCTCAGAGTAGATGTACCTAGTACTGAAATGACGGCAAATCCTATTTCCAACTCCACTGCATTATAAATGCAGTCTGACATGCAAGGGGAATAGGGGTTGCCTTGCATTTATATTTCTCTCAAAGTTGACTTTGGCATGTTCACAGCAAGGCAACCCCTATTCTCCCTTGCAGTCAGGACTCATTTATAATGCAGTTAGAGTTGGAAAATAGGATTTGCCCTGAAATGACACTAAATAATCCTTGAGAGTGGATGTACCTAGTACAAATACTTAATAGATGTTGTAGTCACTAATTCTGTCCTTAGGTCCCTAAACCACATAAAAAATATTTTAATTATGTTATATTACTAAATTATTTTTTTATAAAATATTTCAAAAAAATTATCTTTAAAAATATATAAAATTCATCATACTATATATAAAAAGTGGTAAATTAATTAGTTTAATTTGGTTTTATTTTCTATTGTGTTATGGGTTAAAATCGTATGAGAAAAGTTTAAGTTTCAAACCGTATCAAGAAAAAGTTCGAAAAAACAAAGGTTATGTTTTTAAATAATGTGGAAAATAAAATTAATGTTGATTTTCAAAAAAATTGATATTTTCATTCATAAATAATAAATTAATTTTAAAACATAATTTTAATTAATAATATTTATTATATATTTTTAAAATAAATATAATTTATTCTGTGTGAATAAAGGGAAATTTTTTTATTCAAATTGAATGTATTATATATTGAAAATAATTAAATTTTAAAATAATATTATATGTATTTATAGCAGTGCACTGATCCAATTATTTGTGCTTTGATTGAGTTTCGTTATTTGTATTTTAGTTTGTGTTTGTTTACTTGGTTTTATGTCTAATCCACAAGCTGATCTCTTGACTTGGTTTCATTTAGTTTTGGGCTTGCCTTAGAGAACTACGCAATCCTTGAGGGCAAGAATTGTGCAGTGCTAGTTGACAACCAACCTTCAGCTGGGAAATTATGTAGAGCATGAGAGGTAGCCCAAAGCCACTCATCTCAGAAATTGTGGAGAAGCCTTCTACTAAAACGCTACCCAGTGCATGAACCAAAGAGTTAACTGGTTCCTCCCAAAACTGTGCAATCTCTCCGGGCAATGCATTGCAGCTTTTCCAAAAAAAGCGGAAAATCATCCCTAAAAAATGGTGCCCTATTTCTAGCAACCCGAAGGAGGCACTTGAGTTATTTTGGAAACTACTGCCAATTGTCGTTTTTTCCTTGATTTTTGACCTTCACGTCACAAACCCTAAATCAACCAAATATATTTAATCGACACTTCTAGAGCTCATTTTCACATTTGATCTTGGAGCTCTATCATTCTCGGGGAGATCAAGGAACCTTCAATGCGGTTGTCCTCGCTTTTCCGGGTAACTTTTGTTTTTCTAGGCTTTTGTCATTTTTTATGTCGCCTTTGTTTGTTTAGCTTGTGAGAGTGGTGTTTCACTTGTTTCTTTGAACGACCGCTGGCATTTTAACTTGTTTTAGCTTGTAGAAGTATTGTTTCAATTTTTGCATTGTCTTTCCCGAGTGTCGCAGGAATTAACCCTATTTTTGCACTAACGATCGTCGTTATGGTGACTCCCTCCACATGCTTCATTTTCCTTCATTTTGATTGATTCATGCACTTGTTTTACTTGAATGCATCATCACTCAATCAGATTTTCACTCAGCATCACACCATCCTTCATATCTACTTGATTTCACACTCCCCTTGGGTAGATTTGGGCTCCCCTTACACAGATCTTATATCTCCTTGCACACACTGCGCATTCTGGGAGCTCAAGGCCTCTCCCAAGGCCTCTCGAATTGCACAGAGATTACCATACCTTGGCTCCAACTATGCAATACACATTTCTAGGTGCCAGCCTCCCAGCTTGGCCACTAAGATTGCGTAGTGCGAAGTCTCTCGCAGCCTTGGCCCAAGACTGAACTGCGCATTGCACAGTTCCAGTCAGCAAGCCTCCCTGATACCTATTTGTACTGCGAAGTGTGTAGTTCCAGGAGGTAGCTAGTGACCTATGTGAACCAGAATTGCATAACTTGTCCCAACATTAGCCTAGTTTATTGGTTGGTCTTGTCTTGAAGTTGCCTTTAGTTTTAAGCTAACATTTTCCTGCCATGAGTGTCCTCTCTATCTCTGCGTACAATAGTTGTCAGGCATATCTCTAGCAGTTACAGTTAACACGGTCTCCAAAAGAGTTTCATCAAAGGAAACTGTGTAGAGTAGTACTAGGGATGCAGTTGAGTATACGTCAGTTAATCTACAAGTTTATGCCGACACTCATCTGTTCATTGAGAAGGGTACCACATTAGCATGTTAGCAAGTAAAAGATACTTTTGCATAGGACTTCAAGGAAGATTTATCGGATCAACAGTTTTACGTTAGCATCCATCGATTAGGATTATACAAGGTCACATGCAAGTACCCTGTCTTCCCATGTGCGAACATTATCAGCTGGATTGCCTCACACACAAATCCAGAGACTACGACATTGAGCACTACCAATAGAGCTTGCCACATTCAAGTAGGAGAAATTTTAGCAGATGTATCAATTACCTCAGCAGGTGAAGTGCATCAACACACTTTTCTATGTTACCCACAGCTTTCTGAACACTAGAGACATCGTCAAGTGTTGCGTGAAAGAGTCGTTAAAGTTCAGACATACACCCAATCATGTTTACAAGACAAAGTCTCTCAAGAAGGCTTATAAGGTCTTAATCATCTTTGCATGCAGAATATACGATCAAGAGCACACATAAACCTTTCCTGAAAGTTGGGTAGTCGTGCTGGATTAGTTGGTGAATGATGGGAATCCATTCAACTGGTTAGACATGTTATCTCATCAGTTGAAGATCCATGTGACTAACACCTGAATCTACCTATGAATGAGCAAGTGAGATTCTACATCGCTGCATACTTACTTGATGCAATTTGTGCCCAAAAGAAGTTTATTGGCATGAGTTGGACATGGACACTTAAGGAGACTGTCATCGATGTTTATTGCAAGTTGCTTTCTTACTATAGATATCGAGGAGTGATGGAAAACCTAACTGACCATTTCGTTATCCCATTGTAGAAGTTAATCCTTGAGCAAGATCCACCTTGCATCTCCCAAGAAGTAATGGATGCGTAGATTGGTATGCCTCACCAAGTTGCACCTTCATCGGAGTCTTTGGCGAAGAGAAGCCTTTGCATGTTCCGCCATATGTCACTGACAAGTTGGTCATGCAAGAGGTCTTATATCACCTATCCACAGGGTTATCAGCAACACTTCATAAGAAGAAGAAGAAGAAGGCACCATGGCACGCACTTCCTTTGCGGATTGGATTGTACGATATTAAGAGCTTGAAGGATGCAAATGTCGAAGCGAAGGAGATAGTAGGATTCAAGTTCAGAATAGAAGACTTTAATCTGTATGATCCTCATGTTATTCGAAAGTACCACTGTGTAAGAGTGTACTTTCCGTAGATCCACGTGACATTTCACTCGCGCGAGGAGGACCCTTGGAGGTACTACTCCAATGCCTCCAAACTCCATGAGCCAATCAATATATCAACATATTGGAAAGTTTCTCTATAGACAACAATAGGATAGGAAGAAATAATGACAACAACAATAGGCAGCAATCCAGTACAGGACAAGGGCAAGAGGAAGATTGTCAAGAACCTAAAGGCAGAGCAAAGCTGCAAGATGAGAGAAAATCCTATCACAGAGAAAAAAGCTTTGGTTGATCTAAAATCAAACTGAAACACAACAACTTACAGATATAATAATAAACATGAAGATGCAGCAGAAAAACACTTCATTTCATTAATAGAAAAACATTGAACTATGCTTACAAACATAATGGAAATAAGATAGCTCAGGCAATGGTAGCTTATTTCTGAGAAGAGATGAGGCTGCTACATGCCTCTGAACTGTGTTACAATGACTCTCAAGGGCCTATTTATTATTGAAGAACATGAGAAAACCCTAAACAACCAAAACCTAACCCGAGGAGAAGTAACACCAACAGTTTGTGGGCCCTGTTGGGGCTAGTTGGGCAGCCAACCTCCCAAGCTCGTAACTTCGTCATATTATGTCTGTTTGGCGCGTATGATAACTTATTGGAAAGGACTCGCCAAGTAGTATAGGTTTCACCGCAAGCCCCTGCCTATGGAAATGGGCCTCTCGCAGACCCAAAAAATGCCATTTAGGGGTCAAAACTGCTCCGGAAGTTCAGGACACGAAAAACTGCTAAAAATAGTAAATGCTTAAATGAACAAGGAAATAAATGAAACTAACTAGGGGACCTAGGTGGAATAGGCGGGTGGCCACCAATATCCACTCGGATCATTGGCAGTGGAGGCAAAGAGGGAGCAATGAATAAAGAGAGTAGAGCGAAGGAAGAGAGAAAAGTAGAGACTGGAGGAAGCATAACTGAAGCTACAGGAGACAGAGAAGAAGTTGAAGGAAGAGAAGGAGTTGAGGAAGAGAGAAAGAGAAGAGAAGTGGAAACAAGAGGAAGAATAAAGGCAACACGTTGTGATAGAGCAAACATCACCCATATAGGTTGAGGATTCGGAACAACAATCGCTGAAGAAGAGGCTGAACAGATGCAAGATCAATAGATTGCTCAATAGATTGAGAAACTGATTGAAGTGACAGACATGGAGTTGGAACAAGAACCACATAATGAAGAAATTGACCTTATGTCAAGAGTTTCAAAGGTCATCTCTCAGTCTCCACCACCTCCAGTGTCATAACCAATCCCGAGTCAGCAGGGATAGACTGCCCTCCTTGATGATGATCTGGTCATGGATGTGTAGAATCGATAATTTGACAAGTTGCAGAAGAATATTGTATAGGGGTGGAGGAAGCACTTTCTAGATGATCACGTCACCTGCATTCATGAAGGAAAGGGTGATAGTGTCAGATATCATAAAGCATCAAGCTGCCATTGCCGATGTTGCCTTGGCCTATGCAGGAGCAACGAACTCAAATGTTAAGTCCTTGTTGTTCAAGAATGAACAAGTGGGAAAAAATTTAAAGTCTTCCAGGAAAGAGGAAAAACAACTTCAACAACATAGTTGAGTTTTCGAAAAGGCGGAGAAGAGGAAAGAGACACTTGTTGAAGTATCAACTCTTGAGACTACCATGTGGAATCTCTATGATGGATTTGTCACCATGCATAAAACAGTTGTCCGTATGCATGGCTTACAACAACAGAGCAAAGAGTTTGTTCAAACTATCAGAAACATACATGCTTCCATCACCCATGTGCAAAAGTGGACAATGTGGTACAAAGGGGCCTCGCTTCACTTACCAAAGAAGATGAAGCCACGAGTAGAGCTAGAGAAAGGAAAGATCTGGATGTTGATCCAAAACTATGAGCAACTCGCCCCATTCATCGACAAAATACAGGCCTCATATGCATGATTGTACAAAAGTCTGGGTTCATTCCCTAGTGGAGTCATCAATTTGTTACACTAGACAAATCCCTCTTGCAGACAAGAGTGATCTCCCTAGATCCTTGATAAAATCTAGAAACAAGGAAGACAATTAAACCGACTTTTTCCCTAAGTTGGACTTGCTTGAATTATAAGAATTAAGGCTAATGGATGAGCCTCTTACCTATTTCATGAAATTCTTGATGAAGATCCCTTGTTGTGATTTGATGCAACTCCTAAATGCTTGATAAGACCTGGAATCATAGACCATAAAAGGAAAAAAAACACATGTGATATAATAATCCAAACAAAACTTAACCTAATGATTAAGGAAGTTAGGAATTGAATTTTCCTTGATAAACATTATAAACAATTATAAACCATTCATCATTCCAATAAGACAAATCAATGGGAGAAAGTGCTCATTTGTATTAATTAGAGATAAACAGGAGCCTTACAACCTCTGCCTTGATGTCGTGAGGTCCCTCCCAAATGCCTTCAATCTCCTCCTTAGATGACAAGCTTCCCAATCTTAAACTAACTGCATACATTTATCTTCTCTAAGTTCTCACCTCCTCAACCCCTCTAGTCATTTTCTAGGCCAAGAGGAAGTGGTTTTAGATCCAAAAGAGGAGGATGAGACTCCGAAATTAAGGAATTAGGGTTCCACGAGAAAAGGGATTAAGGTGCATCATCCGAAGGTTATAGTTCAAATATTCATGACTTGGAAGATTTTAGTTGGGAAATATTCGTCCAACTATGTTTCTAGAATGTACTTTTTATTTTTACTTTATTGAATTCACCTGTGTAGGTTTATAGTGGCAGAAAAAGTGTAGCTCTACGCTATTCTCAGAGTTCATTCGAGTGAATGCGTAGAAAAATCATCGCAGGTGAAACTTAACAAGGTATGACAACTATTTTCCCCAAATTTCTCATCTAATTCAAGATATTCTGGGTTGTTTGACTTCTAAGGGAGTTCATTCAAACATGTTCACGGATGGTAAAAAGACCCATAAACTGATGAAGTGTTGTGGCAACAAATTGAAATGTAACAGTTCTTTATGACCATAAAGCACTTAATCAAAAAATAAATAAATTGTGAAAATCAGCTAACAAATCTCTTGAGCACTTTCACGATCATTTTCTTCATTACTGTTATGAATTTCCTAAATATGAAGTTGAATAGAAATTTTTGGAGGAAAGATTTCAGTATCTTGTTCACATTTATGAGAATCCACATGAGTTAGACTCTTTCGAGCCTCTCCCAACATACCTCGGTTTTAGAGATTCTTAATCTAAGACGGATAAGGTTGTTGTCCCAAGTGACCCTCCATCCCCTTCTCATCAAACAACTCTAGCTCTGGAAGTTGAGGTGGGAGAAGTTGAGAATCCACCTGTTGATTTGTCACCATCTCCTCCTACCCCACTTGCTTAGGATTTCTATGCAAATTTGGTTGGAAAGCACGATGGTTTTCATATGGTCTCATCTTATCAGTCTCCGTCCTTTGGTTCCTTTGATCCTACGGATTTTGGTGTGTTGTGTTCATCCGTCTCGGATCTCACATGTGATGTTCATGAGGATCAGTTATTGGACAGAGTTGCTGTTGAACAACCAACCCGCACTATCATTTTTTATGAGTATGTGTGGGAGTCTGAACAAGAATATGCAGTGAAGGATGACCTCATTCTATCCACACATCGTTTGCATTGTATCCTGACATCTTCCACGATTCTGCTATTACCATTCCATATTGTGAAAAATAATTTCCATATTTTTCTATTTCCGATCATTCACATAACACGCAGGATGCTAGTTATTTATTCGGTTATAGAGAGGACAAACCTCTCTTCCTCGATCCACCCAATCTCTCATCTTACCTTTCCAAAAACATAAAGGGTGAAACTATTCATTTTTCGTCATCCCCCCTTTATGATTCATCAGATCATGAGGATTTTGTTTTTCATATTGAATTTTTCAATTGTGGTTGTTGTGATCTTTTCAGTCACTCATCCGATCATAATTTTGATTCACCTGTTTTTGATCTTTATATGCCACCGATATTTGATGATCCACCTTCTGATGAATTGGAAACTCCTCAAGTTGTGGAGGCACTTCAGCCTGAGGTGATGGTTATGTCATGTTTTCGTCGCCTTGAGGTTAATTCCACATCTGATCAGAAATCTGTTGAATCTATCCAGGCTCCTCATCACTTTGTTATTCACATTTGAAGATCAATTTATTTCATAGTTTCTGCATCCTCCATCAGAATCACACAATCCTGTTGCTCATGCGTTGGAGGAGTCATACGTAGCAAGCACTATTGCGAAACAAAACTTTTCTTCTTTCTTTATGTTTTCTCATTTGTAAAGTTTGAAGGTGTGTACATGCTTGTCTTCCACGCGCAATGTGATATGACACCATCATACATCCATAGAGTGCCTTTTGCGTGTTTTTCATCTCTACTTTTATGTGGATGCATTCAATTTTCGAACGATTTTCTTTACATTTTTGTATCTTTATTTCTTGGTTTGCTTACATATCTTTCTTGTCAATCATGTTTTCGCCTACATGGGCCATCCTGTTACACAACAATTTGTCACCGTCCTTGCTACCACTATCCCATATCTTGGAGGACTCATTTTGGGACCTATGAGAAGTGACATGACCTAAAAACACTTGCATTGCATTCCTCTGAACATGAGCTTTGTTTGCCCTGAAGACATCTCTTGCTAAAAAAACCCTAAAAATAGCTCTTTTTCCATTGGTGCAGTTCCATAGTTCAGCCCTCACGCCAAGGGGGAAAATCCTCCAAAGAGGGCGCACCAATTGGCGCTCTGTCATAAAGTCGCACCCGCGCCAACCATATTAAGAGGTGTTTTTTAACAAATAAACGGCGGAAGTTTCGTCCTAACAAATTCCTGGACTGCTATCTATCTTGAGTTGGGTGGTTTGGCTACAGATTTCCATAGAGAGGAAGTGGTTTGCCACCTCTCATGGAAGCTTCCTTGATGATATGGCCAATCCCATGATTACTGGTTATGATCCCAACTCCCCTTCCTCCATCTATAAAAGCTTGCCCATTTCCTTTGCAAGCTGGTTCCAGAGTTTCAGAATTCCCAAATTCCCAAGAGCTTCATGCTGCAAGAGCCTTCTTGATTCCCTTAAGGCCAAATCCAAGCAAGGAGACTATTGTCAAAGATCCAAAGAGAGAGGCTTGTCCTTATTCCCGACAGGCTTTGCAAGACATGTTCTGCTGACGACCCACTAAAGGAGAATCCAACGTCAGAACATTGGTTGTACTCTTCTTTGATTGATTAGTAATGAACGACTATTGGTTATGGTTCCACTCTTGTTATTATTTATGATGATGATGAGTTATGTCTTTTCTGACTAACATATAGTTGCGTATACTGGATTTTATGCTTGCGTTTGTATTGTTTCTTGTATGTGCAGGTGTCCATTCACGAAGATCGTGAGGATTGTGATTTGCGGGAGCAGAGGAACGAGAGCACCAGCTCTCCTACAGACAATAGCGTTGCAATGCAGGTAGGCCTTCATTACTGGTCTGTTTATTTGCAATTAGGAACTTGCGTTGTAGCATTTGACGATTGTTGCTAGACCCTGTCTGGGCTAGTAGGGATCGCCTCTGTTCGCAGAGGGGATTTACCTCTTCAACACATCCAATGCACCGGTGGCTGCATTGGAAATATCACTTCACGTGAGTTGGTCTATGCTCTGCTTAGGTTAGGAGTAGGAGTAGTGTTTTTCTTTTCTTCTTTGTTTTATGGATTTGCTTACTTTGTTTTGCATTTTCTTTCTTCTTTCCTTTGTTTGGTTGCTTCTTCACCTGTAGGTTAGTTCCGCATGAAACTATGTTTGGCTTCTTAGACAAAGAGGGTGAAATTGAAGAGGAACTTGTACAACTATCAACACTTGGTTATCTATGTATTCCCTCTCTTTATGTGAATATTGCATTTCTTCTAGTCAATGATACCCTGATGGAAAATACATTCCTTTCAGAGAGAGTCATGGTGAAATCACAATGCTTGCACTCTTAAGTAGTACCGCCTACTCTAATAGGTTTTCTATATTCAGTTAACCCTTGTCAACTCAGTCAAGTAGAGTGAGGAGAGGGGGGTAACATTAACAAGTATGTCAGAGGTATATATAAATATCCTTCTCTGAAGAGACAACCTCCTCTACTCTCAATAAGACAGGATCCCTCTTCCACCTCATGAAATAAATAAGTACCTATGCACAAGGCTTTGAAAAATGAAACAAAGGGCGAAAGAAGAGAAAGGCTTGCTGTTCAGAGAGGTGAAGCAAGTAACTCTGTCAGGGTACAATCCAGGCTCGCTGGCAGCAGAGCAATGCTTGTGTTCCTGATGTGACTCTGTCAGGGTACTTTATAGGCTTACTGGCAGTGAAGAAACAACAGAAATGAAACAAAAACTTTGAAAAACTATATTAATTGTGCATTTATATACCCCTCATCCCTAATCGAAACAACTCAGTTTGACTTGGCTTAGTATGTGTGATGTCAATAAAGAGAATGGTAGGGACTATGTCTTTAACCCAAACTAGTGAAGAAGATATGATAATTGAAGAACTGAACAATACTTCCAAAAGAGTTAAACTCGCTTTGCATAGACAAGGCCCATATAGACGGTTGGAGTTATACCACCGTATTGCCAATGTTGTAGTGGCTACAACCACCCTCAACAATTTTAATCATGCTTTGTTTTGGAGCCTCCCTTGTAAATCATAGAAGCTCATCTTGCATTGATCCTAGTACTTGTTCTTTGATTGAGCCTCGTCCTTTGCATCTTGGCTTGTTTTTTCTTACTTGGTTTACTATCTAACCCACAAGTTGATCTCTTGACTTGGTGTCCATCCAGTTTCGGGCTTGCCTTAGAGAACTACGCAATCCTTGAGGGCAACCAGCCTTACTCTCGGGAATTACGTAATCCAAGCTAACAACGAGTCTTGAGCTCCAGAATTGCATAGTTCTAGTTGACAACCAACCTTCAGGTGGGAAATTGCATAGAGCATGATAGGAAACCTAGAGACGCTCAACCCATAAATTGCGTAGAAGCCTTCTACTCAGAATTTTCCCAGCGCATCAACTAGAGCATTGACCGGTTCCTCCCAAAACTATGAAATCTCTCCGAGAAATGCATGGCAGCGTTTCCTGAAAAAGAGAGAAGAAAGCATCCATAAAAAATAGGAATAAATTTTTAGCATCTCGAAGGAGGTATTTGAGTTATTTTGGAAACTGCTGCCAAGTGTCGCTTTTTCCTTGATTTTTGGCCTTTGCGTCGTAAACCCTAAATTAACCAAATGTATTTAATCGATGCCGTCAAAGCTCATTTTCACATTTGATGTTGAAGATTTGGAATTACTGAGAAGATCAAGGAACCTTGGGTCAAATCGTTGTCGCTTTTCTAGGTAAGTTTTACTTTTCGAGTCTTCTGTCGCTTTTTTTTTTTGTCGTTTTTGCTTGTTTAGCTGGTGAGAGTGTTGTTTCACTTATTTATTTGAATGATTGTTGGGGTTTTAACTTTTTTTTTTAGCTTGTAAAAGTGTCATTTCAAGTTTCACATTGCCTTTCCCAAGTGTCGCATGCATTACCGTGTTTTTGCACTAACGGTCGTCGTTACGGTGACTCCCTCGACTTGCTTCATTTTCCTTCATTTTGGTTGATTCTTGCACTTATTTCACTTGCATGCATCATCACCCAGTCAGATTTTCACTCAGCATCACACTATCCTTCAGATATGCTTGATTTCACACTCCCCTTGGGTAGATATGGGCTCCCCTCGCTTGGATCTTGTATCTCCTTGTATGCACTACACATTCTGGGAGCTCAAGGCCTGTGCCTTCACTTTTGGACCCTCGCCTAGCCCTAACTGCACACTGTGCAGCTCCAGTAGCCAACCTCTAAGCTTGGCCACTGAGATTACACAGTGTGCATTCTCTCTCGGTCTTGGCCCAAGATTGAAGTGTGCATTGCGGAGTTCCAGTCAACAAGCCTCCCCACTAACTGTTGGAACTGCATAGTGTGCGGTTCTAGCAGGAAACGAGTGACCTCTATGAACCAAGATTACATAGTCTATCCCAGCATTAACTCAATTTGTTGCTTTGTCTTCTCTTGGAGTTCCTTGTGGTTTTAAGCTAACATTTTCCTGCCATGATTTTCCTCTTTGTCTCCTCGTACATCAATTGTTGAGCATCTCTCTAGTAGTTACAATTACATGGCCTCCAATAGAGATGCGTGAAAGGAATCCATTGAGAGAAGTACTAGGGAAGCAGTTGAGGACGTCAATTAATCTACCAGTTTACGCAGATACATGGTTTTTCATTAAGAAGGGTACCACATTAACATGGAAACAAATCAAAGATATTTTTGCAGAGGACTTCAAGGAAGACTTAAAGGATTGACAGGTTTGCCTTAGCATCCACCGGTCAGGATTATACAAGGTTGCATGCAGGTACCCCGTCTTCCCATGTGTGGACATTATCAACTGGATTGTCTCACACATAAATCCAAAGACTATGACAATGAGTACAACCAACAGGATAGAGCTTGCCACCTTCAATGCATAGAACTTTCAATAGATGTATCATTTACCTCAGCCGGTGCAATGCATGGACACACTTTTTTATGCTACCTACAACATCTTGAACACTAGAGACATCGTCAAGTGGTGGGTGAAAGAGTCTTCAAAGTTGTTATAGCACCATTTACCACTCTTGGTAGATCTGATGCTCTGATTATGGCCTAGGGAAACCCTTCCTTCGAGACTTGGTCCAAAATTTAAAAAACAGTGTTTTATTCCCTATACAATACTTTTCCCTGTGATAAAAGCATGTACACATGGGTCAATATATACCCAACCCGTGTACATATGTTAAAAAACTTTTTAAAAAGTCCATAATTTCAGGTGGAGTTCACGGGTTTTACCTGTTACTCACCTCCTGTAGCCCGTGGCCCAACTATTTCCCAACTGAAAAAACTAATTTGGATAAGTATAAATAAACCTCCATGAGAAGGCCTTAGGAGAGAAGATATGATATATTCATACTATAGTGAGATTATCCTTGAATGATTCTAATGAAATCCCTGTGCCTCTTGCACTCCCCAAAGCTCTAGGAGACCCTTGTTTCCTTGTTCGAGATATCCTTCATCTTTCTTGAGATATCCTTGTATTGGTGATGGAGGAAGATTGCTAAGGCTGGGAAAGAATGGATCCGGAGGATGGTTCTGCTTGGAGCAAGAGAAGGACTCACGTCGTATTTCTCCACTTTACTTGTAGCTAAATTTAATAAAGGATTGTTGTTCTATTTCCGATATTAAATGTGTTTATTCATCAATTTGTATTGTAATTTGTTTATGAATCTTACATTGATGCGTAATTGTTCATTCATTTATATGATTTAAAGTTAATATCATGAACATGCCTTATGTTTCTACTGTTGTATATGTTTCATTTGAATAATTTTCAGGTTTCAAAGACATCAGGAGGAGTTGAGGGTTTTCACCCTACAGGATCTACCCAAACCTAGGACATTCGGGTAAGGAAAGTCCTACAAAGTTTAGTAGAATAAGAATTTAGGTTGATTGCTTGAGCATTTCTTATTTTGGTTTCCCTCCAACCTGTTGGGGTTCTCAACCCAAGACCTTAGGGTGGTCTCACATGCAACAGAATTGGCAACTCTATTGGGGATAAAATTCTTGTTATTCCTGGTTTGGGTTGTTTGTTCTCAATCAGGGTTCAGTTTCTTGATTGATTACTTTTACAGTGTTGATTGATCCATTAGTGTCCTAGGAATCAAGTCTGATCTCCTTGATCAGACCTTGATTTTCGTTTTTTCCTAATTAAGCTTTGTATAAGTTGTTTTCTTGGGTTAGAGTTGCGTATACACGCAGGTTTCCTCAATCAAACTCGCGTATACACAAGTTTCTTGTATTAGAAATGTGTGTGCACGCTTTTGTGTCTTTACACAATTGCGCATGTAATTTTTGAAATGTTTTTTCAAATATTTTTTCCCAGTTAGGTCTACTGCCTGGTGGTTTATGTTATTGTATGGTGATCTACTATCTGGAGAACTCAGTTTTCTTGCAAGCTTTCCTTTTAAAAAATCTCCCTCTCACTAAAAATTCTTGATTGGCCTACGATTTCTTCTTAAACAAGTTCATAGTTTGCGTCTTTGGTTCAAGGCCTCGTTTTGAAGTTCTTGGATGTTCTGGTTTTCCAGAAGAAGAAATTTATTTTGATTTCATTTTTAGCCCAGTTTCCAAGTTCCCTTGCTTTGATTTTCCTTGTTTCGTGACCTTGTTGCTTTTCATGCTTTCTTGAGAGTCTTTTTGGAAAATTTGAAAGTATTTGTTTCTTGACATTTTGTCAGTTTGCTAAACTATTTTGCTACTGTTTCGATCAGTTTGTGCAAGTTTGTAGTCTTTCTTGTTTCAAATATCATTTATTAATGGGTTTTATAACTTGCAAGATTGAAAGACTCATTGTGCTTATTTCTTGATCTTTCAAATTTTAGTAGTACTTTTTGTGACCTCAAAAAGTTACTTTTGTTTCCGTAAAAGAAAAAACACAAAAACTTCAGTTTTGTTTTCATTTTTCCAAGCTTTTGGTTTATGGTTTCTTTTGTTTTGTTGTTGAGAAGCGAATTGTGACCTTTTGCAATTTGTTTTGCTTGCTTTAGACAGAGATTTGTTTTTAATTTTTGCCCTCTTCATCTTCAAATTGGCTTATTGCCTCTATAAAGAACCACATTTTCTTATGAGTGTTGTTTAGGATATTGCATCATCATTTTGACTTGCATTAGGTTAGTTTGCATCTTAAACATTCTTAGTATGTTTAGATTTTATGTGTGTGTGGATTGTTCGAGAAAAGAAAAGAAAAATATTTTGCTTACATACAGGTTTTCGTAGAACCTAAGTAGAAATCACTCTTCATCAAAGAAAATAACTCCGTGCATATAGTTAGTTTTCTATTGGTTTCTTTTGTGTCATAAAACATCATCAGTTTCACTCTCGTAATTCCCCCTGACTTAAAGGACAACTATATAAAATCAAGTGATCTAATAAAATGAACTAGAACTTTTATTTTTGTCGTTAACAGACACCAACAACTTTAGGTTCATTAGGGCCTTGGAATAGGTGAGTGGAGAGTTAACTCTCCAAGGACACTCAAATTATAAAACTTAGAAGTTGAATAAAGAGCAAAATCTAATATCGTTAGAAAGACAGGGAAAGCTTTGTGACTGGGAGTCAACCACGAGGGAGAGTGAAGACAAGGAAGAGAGATACCCCCTCTCCTACTTGTTGGATCCTGCGTCTTGACTATTCTGCCCAGCTTTTGATACGATTTGGTATCCATAGTTTCCTTTCCTAGGGATCACATAGGTGGCTACGGAGGGGAATCTCGTGGCACTTGAGGTTGATGTTGCATCACGTTCAACAGTACTTCTGGAGGGTACCCTTAAGAAGCTTGGGTGCTTGCACTGACAAAGGTTGTTGTCTGGAGGTCAGCGTAACTACTTCTGATACCTTTGCTAGCAGGCCTCGAGTGTAATTACCCCATACTATTTTCAGAAGGCCCTTGATTTTGACTTTCTTATATTTTGGTGTCCGGTCCTAATCACCCGTAGTGGAAATACTTGAATGTTTTTTTATTGCTTGTATATTTAGGGACTTTTAGAGAGTGCTCTTTTCTCCTAGTTTTCCTCGCTTTACAATTTTTTTTGAGTCTCTAAATATATCTCTTAAAAATAATTCAAAGTGGCTGATCGATCGACTCGTCAGTCTAGGAGACTTTGTGGGATATCACCTACGAGTCTTGAGCTTTCTCCTCAAAGGCATAGGAGCAATTATGCTAGTGGTTTTCATTCGGTGGCAGAAGGCGCATCGGAGATTGATCCTCCAGTTGGAGTTATTGATTCACAAGATAGACCTGGTACAAGTAGAGAGTTAGAGAGCAACACTCCAGTTCTTTCTTGTGTCCTCTTCTAGTCGGAAGACAATATTAAGGTTGAAGAGCTTCTTGAGTCTATAATGGCTCTTAATTCTCGTCTTCTTCCCGATCATCCATATTTTTTATTATACGTCGGGACTCTGACCAACAGACATTTGAGCCCAGGTTTATATCAATCTTTTCCTTCGATCACCATCGTTGGAAGCATGGCATCCACAACAAGTGCTACGAGTATGCAAACTCCAATATTCGTACAAGGAGGAGGAACCATTTCTATACCTTTTGTTACTCCTAGAAGTGCTATATTTGGTTCTACTTCGATTCCATCTTCGAGTGGAAGTTCTCAAGTTGTTACCTCTGGAATTGGCTTTTTCCCTTTTGGAATGCTAGCCAGCGTGATTCCTTCGGTTCCGTTAAGTATTCCATTAGCTGCCTCCACATCCATGGCAAGTGGATTAGCTTCTTTTCAGGGTTTCCCGTTTAGGGGTGGTCATATACCACATTCCAATCCAACTTTGGGATCAATTCATTTTTCCTCTACGGGTCAAAGTTATAATAGGTTTCAAATTTGGAAAAACCCTCCGGTTAGTGGGATACGAGCCGGGAATCAATATTATTTCAGCCAAAAAGGGAATATGCCATATTCTTCTGTCAATTATTTCCGGAAATTTTCTCCCTACGCTAATGCATGGAACCCTTACTGAGGGCTCCCTTCTCTTTTTAACACTTCTCTAGGGGGAAAATTTACTAATTACAGAGGTTTTTCAGCAAGAGTTGGTCAGTCCGGTTTTTTCTGGACCACAAGGAGCTCCTTATGGTTCATTTGGGTCTACAAGTTACTTCAGGAAACCTGGTGCCTTCACAAATCCAGTCCATTCTATTTAGAACGTTGGGAGTTCTGCCCACACCGGGTGGAATCCTCAAGGTCCACCATGACTCCCTTTTCTAGCAACGTTAAACTTACGATATCTCTCTAAATTGACTTATGATCTGATTAGGTATAACCCGGTTTGGCCTCCGGTCAAAACCAAATATCCCTTAGATATACCAAAATTCGAGGGGAAGACTGGTGAAGATCTGGGTGACCACGTAACCACTTTCCACTTATAGTGTTTGTCCAACTCCTTGATAGATGATTCAATCAGGTTGAGATTATTTCAACGTACCCTAACTGGAAATGTGGCTAAGTGGTACATAGAACTGCCAGGGGGCCCCTTCACTTTTTTCGGCGATTTGGCTACTATCTTTTTAAACCATTTCCAGTTGCTTGTCCGCTATGATGCTAGAACTGAGCTTTTGGCTAATTTTGAACAGGATCAGCCAACCCACATTTTGGATAATATCTAGGAATGGAGGAGAAGGAAGAGGCTCATTAAAGCTATAATTCCATAAGAGTTCCTTCTCGAATGGTTTCTTAAATTGCTACAACCTGAGATCTCTAAGGACGTGTCACTCTCTGGTGTGTTCACCAAAGAGTAGGTCATTTTTAGGGCCTAGCAGTTGGAACTCATATATTCTCAATCTGGGGTTCTTCAAAATATTTTACCTAATAATCCTAGGTACAAGGTTGATGTAGCCAAGCCAAATCCAGGTACCCACGTCGACGGGCTAGTCAGATCGATTGATGCTAACACAGTTAACCTGTTAAATCAATTGCAACAGTTGTCTTTACAAACAGCTTCCTCTATGCAGGCATCATTGTCTGTATCTACACCTTCTCAAACTACATCTATAAACATCATCCAAACTTCTAAACCGAAAGGAAACCAACAATCTGATGGGAAGAAGAAAGGACGAGGTAGGAAAAAGAGCCAGGATGGGAAGGGCAATGCAAACAAACTTGACAATAATGTCGAAGGGGGTAGGAAAGAGTCCAAGGAAAAGGTAAAATTTCCATGCAAGTTATGTAATGGAGATCAATTGACTCATCTTTGCCCTAATATCCAAGACGCTCAACACTTAGTAGTGCAGCAGGAGTCCTCTAGCTCCCACACTATCCTCACTAACCCTTTTCCACAAAGGGCAACAATTACTTGCTCGCGCGAACTCTAATGCTGGTACCCCTGCAGGGGGCAACCAGGAGGGGGATAATTCGTCAAATTTCTACATGATGAGCTCGCATATCGACGTCACTACATGATCACGTTATTACGGTGAATCAAATCATCTAAGACTAAGTCTGCTTCTGATGCCTTAGAGCCACTCCATATTGAGAGGCCCTCTGTTGAGTCTATACCTCGGATGCTGAAAGGCTTCACAAAGCGCTCGACCATTAACCCTAATGCTAGGGCACCCCAGAACTACTCAATTGTAGAAGATCTCGCTCAGTGTCCTTGTGCAATGTCAGCGTTAGAGGTACTCCAGTTGTGCCTTTCTTAGAGGAGTGCATTACTCTCAACAATCAGAGCGGTAGATCCAAAAAATTCTTTTGTGCTTACTTTTGATATGTCAAACGTCAAAAAGAGACTCCCCCATCATATGTATTTTCAGATAACATCTACATATCAAAAGACCAACATATTTCGAACCATTATTGATGAGGGAGCTTCCACATGTGTGATGTCCATGTCATGTTGGAAGGCCATTGGATCGCCTCAAGTTGTTCCTTCACCGACTCTATTGACGAAATTTGATGGACATTCTCATAAGCCACACATGATTATTCCATCCTTTCCCATCTATGTTGGGGGAAAGGTGGTAAATATTGAGGTAGAAATAGTCGATGCAAATCTGGATTACAACCTCCTCTTAGGTAGGAATTGGATTTATGAGATGGATGCCATAGTTTAATCATTATTTCGCATCCTTTATTTTCCTCATGAGGGGAGGAACGTAAAAGTTGATCAAATGGACTAATCTCGGGGTAACTCCCATGCATATTCTGAGTCTACTGTTCCATTAGTAGACAATCCTAGGAAACCTATAGAGAATTTAGGAGTTGGGATGTACTCTTCTCTAATGGCTATTTTTTATTTTCCTGCACCTACAGCTAGAATCAATGTTATTTCATCCTCCAAGGGACCTTCTCAAAGAGATTTCTTTCGAACTCATTATTTTTCAGACCCTTGGCCTTTACCCTCATCTACCACCACATTAGACAGAGGGCAGGTAGGTGGAATGGCATGTCCTATGTCTACACAAGAAATTTCTTATAAGTCTATTGTTGACTCTGGAGACTCCCGTTCTACTCTTTTCTCACCAAAGGAGTTATATGGAGATGTGGCTCTGGCTTGGACCCTCGATTCAACTTCGGCTCAGGATTGCTTAGATAAAGTCTTGCCATATGAGGAAGAAATTCTAGAAGCAATGATGGGTGCTGATAGACCATGGGATGATCTACATCATCATTCATATTTCCTCGCTCATTTGCAAGAAATTGAGTCAATTTTCTCGAGTCCTTTTAATGGTGGTGTTCATACAGTTTTAAACCCTTTGGCTCCACCACAATTTTCTGTTGATGGTAACATGTTTTTTATCCCACAAACTGTATTGGTGAACATCTCTAGGAATCCTAAAATAATCGAAAATGTCTTCATTGGAGCTGACTGTTCCCCTAAAGAACTTCAAACTTATATTGATCTCTTCAAAGAGTTTCGTGATGTGTTCACTTGGTCTTATGAGGAAACACCTAGAATAGATCCGTCTACAGTCCAACATGAGATCAAGACATACGAAAATGCTAAACCTATTTGTCAAAAAATTTGACCAGTTAATCCTCGAAAAGCAACAACTATCAAAGTTGAAGTCGAAAAGATGCTAAAGGCAGGTTTCATATACCCCGTTCCTTTAGCTAAGTGGGTCTCTAATCCAGTCCCCATAGACAAAAAGCAAGGAATGATTCGAATATGCATTGACTTTAGGGACCTAAATAAGGCTTGCCTGAAAGATAATTACCCCACGCTATTTATTGATCAAATTATTGATGAATGTGCGGATAATGAATTTTTTTTGTTCATGGATGAATTCTCTGGTTACAATCAAATTACTATCCATCTAGAAGATCAACACAGGACAACCTTTATTTGTCCTTGGGGTACATTTGTGTACAAAAATATGATTTGGCCTAAAAAATGTTGTAGCCACTTTTCAGCGGGTCATGTCTTATGCTTCTCATGACATCAAGCATGTTATCGAAGCATATCTAGATGATTTAGCTGCTCGTTCTCAAAAGAGAATTGATCAAACTAAGAATCTTTGGTTGATCTTTCAGCGGTGTCATTTTTATAAAATCCGGTTGAATCCGAATAATTGCGTTTTCACTGTCATATCCGGTAGATTATTAGGATTTATCGTGTCAACAGAGGGGATTCATGTTGATCCCTTTAAGGTTGAGGAAATACTTCAGTTTCCTCCCCCGTCTTCCATACGTCAACTTCAAAGTCTCTAAGGAAAAGCAAATTTCTTGAGGAGATTTATAGCTAATTATGCCGAGATCACAAAAGGATTTATCTGTTTTCTTAAGAAAAGGGTCCCGTTTTTATGGGATGATTTCGCACAACGATATTTTGATGCTTTGAAAAAAGCATTAACCTCTACTCCATTGTTGAGTCCACCTAATTATAGCAGAGATTTCCTCTTGTATCTCGCTGCAACAAAATCAACTGTTCGCATGGTATGGTTATGGTTCAAGAAGATGATGCCTTATGTGAGCATGTAGTCAAGTATCTAAGTCGAGGCTTGGTAGGCCTTAAAATGCGCTATTCTCCCATTGAGAAATTAGCTTTGGCAGTTGCCCATGTATTCTAGCAGCTTCAGCATTACATTTTTCTTCGAATAACGTTCGTCTTAGCAACCCTCAATTCATTTCAGCTTGTTCTGAGTATGCGAGTGATTGGGGGCAAATATAATAGATGGATTATCATTTTGCAAAAATTCGATCTCAAATTCAGGTTGGCTAAATCTAAGAAATCTTTAGTATTTTCAGAGTTGATGTCAGAGTTGCCTTGTGAGGAAGAAATTATTCGCGAGGAAAATTTCCCTGATGAACATTTATTTCTTATTTCTTCACAAGATCCTTGGTATGGGGATATCATTATATATCTCCAGACTTTGAATTTCCCCACGATTTTTCCAAAGATGAGCATAGAAAGTTGCGTCAACGCGTTAAGAATTATGTTATTATAGGTGACACATTATATCGTCGCGGGATTGATTCAATCCTTAGGCATTGTTTAACCTTGGAAGTAGCAGAGATGGTTCTTAATGATTACCACAATGATGCTTGTGGTGGCCATCTATCCAGGCTTGCAACAACCCAATTTTTTTTTCGAGCAGATTACTTTTGGCCTTCGATCTTCAAATATTATATTGAAGCGGTCAAAAGATGGCATCCTTGTCAAGCCTATACTTGGAAAATGCATGCAAATCAAGCTCCGCTTTTCCCTGTTATCATCTTCGGTCCTTTCACAAAGAGGGGCATTGATTTTACTACTTGTAATCCGCCTTCGACCGGAAATGACAAGTACATCATTTTGGCCGTAAACTACTTTACGAAGTACATCATGACAATGAAACAGTGGCCTTCTTTCTCTTTAATCAAGTTATTTCTTGGTTTTGTATCCCTAAAGTGATTGTCACTGATCATGGCAGTCATTTCAAAAATCACCTGATGTCTAAATTGGCTCTCAATTTGGGTTTCCAGCAGGATAATTCATCTCTGTATTATCCTCCGGCCAATGGGTAGGTTGAAGCTGTGAATAAATGCCTTAAAATCATCCTGCAAAGGACGATTAACAAAGATAGATCCAATTGGGACATCATGTTGTATCAACTCATTGGGTATACTGAACGTCAATTAAGACTGCCACTGGCTTTACTCCTTTTCAACTAGTTTACGGGTTGGAATCTATCTTTCTTATTGAATGTGAAATTCATTCCCTTAAGCTACCTTATGAACTTCTTCCAAAGACTTCTAGTCTCGAGGAGCGCCTTGTTCATTTGGAGAATCTTGATGAGCAGCATCGAGATGCCTCTATAATAAACAAAGCCCATAAAAAGAGGGTAAAAAATCAATATGATAAAGTTGTCAATCCTAGAAATTTTTCTGAAGGTGACCTTGTCTTGGTCTATGATCAAGACAAAGACGCCTTGGGGGTAGGCAAGTTTAAGTCTATGTGGTACGGTCGCTTTATAGTCAAGTGAGGTTTGAAAAAGGGAGCTTATGAATTATTTGACTTTGAAGGAAATAAGTTAGCGAAGCCCAGAAATGGGCTCTACCTTAGGAAGTACTTTGCTTAGGTTTTGGCCAAGCACTTACTTGTTTGTATATATTGTATGTTTGTACATATCTATCTATCCGTTTTAGTAATGTCGATATTTTTTATCTGCTTTGGCAGGTATTGATGGACGATTCAATATATTTAGGATTCGTCGATGGTGCGAGTAGGCATACCCAGAACCTTGCTTCCGCGGCTTAGGTGATTTATTATCCATCTGCCCAGTTGATGGTTTCGAGAGGAGTATGTATCAATCCTGCTTCGAATAATATTACCGAATATAGTACCGTTATTAATTTTCTATCTGAAGTGATATCTCTTGATATTGATTCATTAGTGGTTTATTTGGACTCATCACTGGTGGTATCTCAGCGGAATAACATTTATCAGGTATGAGATCCCTATTTGTATCGTCAATTTCTGAGAGTACGATTGTTGCAATGATCATTTGTTTATATCACATTTGTTCACATTCCAAGATTAGAAAATTACTTAGCAGATTTTATTGCTAATCAAGCATTGGACTGGCATAGAAATCATTCATCAAATTAAAAAACATAAAAAATAATCTAAGTACCATTTTTATATATGATCATCATAAAATCGCATGTATATAGAAGAGTGTTTGTGTCCAAAATAATATACAAAAATCAGGACAAATTCCCTACAAAATTTTGGCTTATGCCCATCATCATGTTTAATCATAAAATGATCTGATCATCTATCTATCTATGATCAGCTAGAAAATAAACAACGACATTGGCCATACACTAAAATAGTCGCACCCAATCTCATGGTACTCCTACCATGCGACGCTGCATTTCCTCGGGTAAGTCCTCTATGGCTATCATGGGTACTTGGTGAGTGAGTCTCACCAAGTTCCTCTGAACTACATGGAGAACTCTCTTAGTCTCAGCTGCAACCCCTTCGGCATCTCTTCCACAACGCCTATGTCGGGGAAATCCATCAGGTCTCACTAGCCCCACATCTGAAAGATGATCATTTATATTTTGTAAGTGTCTTGTCCCATAAAAAACTTTTTTAAGTTCGTTTTGGTCCCATGACGGCATGCCCGTCATGGCAGGTATTGTTTTCTTACTGGAATATAGGTTAGCGAATACCATTTTCCGTTGCATTTTGCATACTAGCCTCCATACTGTGATATGTTTTCCATAAGGTTAACCCCATCGTGTCTTGGTTCACAAACCATTTTCACTTGCTGACTTTAAAATCATGACGCAATGGTAGAGCCAATCTTTACATGGGAATCTTAGTTAGATCCTCGCTCATGTTTGTTGCCCATGCTACTATATTGAGTAGCATCAGGAGTCCACATTAGTCCCATCATGACTTGTGCGTTGAAGACTCATTCTTGTTCTTCTGCACTATTTTCTGGCCTTATTCCCTAGAGGCTCCCTTGTGTTGAGTTGTACCGTTGCATTGCATATTGACTAGTTGCACCTTTTGGCCTTAAGTCTGCTTTACTTGGACTCGTGTTTAAGCCATTTTTCAACCATGTCTTCTGCAAAATAAACCTTGCAATCACTTAGCCTCTGCAACTTGATGCACCCCTTTTTCCAGTGGAAAGAACGTTATTTTGAGTGTCATTGACAAATTTCGCCACCTTGCATTGAGCATAGGAATGTTCCCCTCCTAGGAACTAGAGCATCTGTTTTTTTGACACTCATTCTTTCCAATGTACTATAGCATTCCTTTATTCTTTTTTAAGCTTCATATAAAAGAAAAAGACCAAAAAATTATATATTCCAAAAAGAGCGGGAACATGGCATTATTTCCATATTTAATGGCAGCTAGAGTGAGTTGTGTTGCCCTTGAGAAAAGCACTCAAAAGTAAGTCTTTCCTCCATTGGGATGGGCTTTAGTTTGACTTACGAGAGCCATAACCCTGTTATTGAGTCAGTACTCCTCCGATTGGTTACCTCTTCCAATCATATGGAGAGTTTGGTTATGCCTCCTGAATGACAAACTTATATAAAGTTATCATATGCTGCAATGTAGTCACAGTTGAGTCATGCTTTTGTTCAAGGGAAGTAAACCTGATTCAACCTCTCTTCAGTGTCTCTTGACCTATTTTTCAATCAGCCATCCCTATTTGTTAGTGTCATGTTTGTTATCACATCAGCTATATTGGTCCTTTGCTTGTGTCGGTTTGAGAAGGTCTTCGTTGACTTCTTGTTGGTGGATCTTGCTCTTATCGACTACAACAAATTGCTCTGAGGGTACATCTAGAGTCGCACCCTGGCCGTATTTTTATTATTAATTGGTCACCTTGTGCTCTACATAGATTAGTATCATGGGTCTTTGATTGAGTGGTTTCCCTTGTGTTCAACGTCAACTTGCATTATCACCCATTGGGATTTGTGGAGTGCCTTGGTTTCCATTTGACCCTATTTGTGGATTCCTCACCTCTGCCTCAGCTTTCATTATTGGTTGGTGCAGAGGGTTTTTTTCGTGCGCTAGCCACATCTTGTGTACATCGAAAACGTACTTTGGTTGGGTTACTACATCTTTGTTCGTTTGATTCCTTCCACATTATTAGCCTACGAGCTACACTTGTGTTAGATTGATGAAGGATGCCTTAATGCCTTCCTTCTAGTAGATCTCTTCCCATCAACTTCAGCTCATTTCTATCGAAAAGAGATCTAGAGTCCATTTGGAAGTACCTTAGGGTTTACAGTCATTAGTGGCAGATTCCTTCGCCATCGATAGTGGGAAAACATCATTGTCTCGTGATTGATAGAGTCTTACAAGTGTTTGACTATAGCTCATTTATTCGCACTTGTTAGATTGTACTGGGTACCTTGACTCTCATGATCATTATCGGTGAGTAGCCTCGTGTTTGTTAACGGTATACATCAATGACTGATAATCAAACAATTTCTCACATGGTCAACTTAAGATGATTTATTTCCATTGTGTAGAAATGTACCATGATGGTCGGTGAAGACCTCGGGTTTGCATCAACATATCTTGTTAGTTGCTCCTGCTTCTACTAGTTGACACCATCCACCTTATATGTTGCAGTTCCTTACAATGACATCTCATATGTTGGCACCCGAGTTGCAGTGTAGCACCATTTATTCCATCATGTTCACTTGGTACTATTTGGATTAGTTTCTTAACTTCAGTGATCAACTTCATACTTCAGCATCATTGATCAGCTCTTTATATGTGATATTCAAACATGTACTTTCTTGATTATGGTCAGATGATCCATTATGTATTTTCAGTTCCTTTATACTTGTATGCATATTGGATCCACTTTTGTACTTGATATGGGAAAATTCTCTTCTATTTCTCAGCATGGGTATGCCCGCCCCAGATAGTAGTTTCTTTCTAATCTCTTTCACTTGATTGGCAGGCTGAATTATGGTGAACTACTCCTTGATCTTAGCATGATTCCCTCTATGCACTTAATAAATTTCAGCGATCATGTACCCCTTCTGACCTCATATATTAGGGGGTATCTATTATAACACCATTTGCCACTCTTGGTAGATCTATTGCTTTGATTATTGCCTAGGGCATCCCTTCCTTACAAACTTGGTCCAAAATTAAAAAAACATTGTTTTATTCCCTATACGCTACTTTGCCCTGTGATAAAAGTGTGTACATGCAGGTTAGCATATACCCAATCGACGTAAATATGTTAAAACACTTAAAAAAATTAAATTTCCTTAATTTTGGGTGGAGTTCACGGGTTTCACCTGTTACTGACATCTTATAGTCCGTGGACTAAATTTTTCCCAACTAAAAAAACTAATTTGGAGAAGTATAAATAAACCTCCATGGGAAGGTCTTAGGAGAGAAGATATGATATATTGATATTATAGTGAGATTATCCGTGATCGAGTCTCATGAAATCCCTGTGCCTCCCACACTCCCCAAAGCTTCAAGAAACCTTTGTTTCCTTGTTGGAGATATCTTTCATCTTTCTTGAGATATCCTTGTATTGGTGATGGAGGAAGATTGCTAAGGTCGGGAAAGGACGGATACGAAGGACGGTTCCGCTGGGAGCCGAAGAAGGACTGAGGTCATATTTATCCACTTTACTTGTAGCTAACTGCAATAAAGAAATGTTATTCTGTTTTCGATATTAAATGTGTTTATACATCAATTTATATTGTAATTCATTTATGAATCTTACATTTATGTGTAATTATTCATTCATTCATTCATATGATTTAAAGTTAATATCATGAACATGCTTTATGTTTCTACTATTGTATATGTTTCATTTGAATCATTTTCATGTTTGAAAGACATCAGGAGGAGCTCAGGGTTTGCACCCTATAGGATCTACGCAAACATAGGACATATGGGTAAGGACACTCCTACAATGTTCAGGAGAATAAGCATTTAGGTTGATTTCCCGAGAATTTCTTGTTGTGGTTTGCGCTCCACTCTGTTGGACTTCTCAACCCAAGACCCTAGGGTGGTCTCACCTGCAACAAAAGTTTAGACAGACACCCAATCATGTTTACAAGACAAAATCTCTCAGGAAGGCTTATCAGTTCTTGATCATCTTTTCATGCAAAATATACAATCAAGAGAACACAAAAACATTTCTTGAAGGTTGGGTAATTGTGCTAGGCCAGTTGGTGAATAATGGGAAGCCATTCAACTGGTCAGACTTGTTGTCTCATGAGTAGAATATCCATGTGACTAATGCCCAAAATCGGTATAAGAATGAGCAAGAAATATTCTACATGTTCACATACTCACTTGATGCAATATGTGCCCAAAAATATTTTCCTGGCATGAGTTGGACATGGGCACCTAAGGAGATTGTCATCAATGTTTATTGCAAGTTGCTTTTCGACTACAACTATCGAAGAGTGATGGAAAATCTAACTGACCATTTCATCATCCTATTGTACAATCTAATCTTTGATCGAGATGCACCTTGCATGTCCCAAGAAGCAATGGAGGCAATAGTAAACATCGCAGATTGGTATGCCTCACCAGTTAGAACCTTCATAAGAGTGTATGGAGTAGAGAAGCCTCTGCATGTTGTACTAAGGAATTCCACTGACAAATTGGTTGTGCAAGGGGTCTCATATCACCTCTTTACAGGATTGGTAGCAACACTTCATAGGAAGAAGAAGGCAACATGGCCTGCTCTTCCTTTGTGGATTAGATTGTATGAGATTAAGAGCCTGAAGGATGTAGATGTCAAAGCTAAAGAGATAATAGGATTCGAGTTCGACACCAAAGACTTTAATCCATATGATTATTAAGGTGTTTTCAAGGACCACTATGCAAGAGTGTACTTTCCATGGATCAACGCGAAATCTCACTGTCACGAGGAGGACCCTTGGAGGTACTATTACAATCCCTGCAAACTCCACAAGCCAATGCATATAGAAACAAATTGGAAAGTTTCTCTACAGATAGCAGCAAGACAGGAAGCAACAACAACAACAACAATAGGCAACAATCCAGTGTAGGACAAGGGCAAGAGGCAAATTGTCGAGAACCAGGAGGAAGAGAAAAGCTACAAGATGAGAGAAAATCCTATTGGGAAGAAAGCAGCTTTTGCAGCAGAGGAAAAGAGGGAGTAGTAGATAAAGAGACCAGAGCGAAGGAAGAGAGAAAAGCAGAGGCTGTTGAAAGCAGAACTGAAGCTACAGGAGACAGAGAAGAAGTTGAAGGAAGAGTAGGAGTTGAGGAGGAGAGAAAGAGAAGAGAATCAAAAATAGGAGTAAGAATAAAGCCAAGGTTCGATGACAAAGAAAACAATGCCCATACAGGTTGAGGAGTCAAAATAACTTACAAATGAAGAAGAGGGTGAACATATGCAGGATCGAGAGCTTGCTCAGCAGATTGAGCAACTAATTGAAGTGACATACATGGAGGTTGAATAGGAGCCACTGAATAAAGACACTAGCCTTATGCCAAGAGTGCCATAGGTCATCTCTCAGTCTTCATCACCTCAAGTGTTAGAACCAGTCCCATGCGAGCAAGGAGAGGTTGTCCTCCTTGATGATGATTAGGTCATGGATGTCTACAATCTATCATTTGATGAGTTGCAAAAGAATATTGTACAGGCCTGAATGAAGCACTTTCTAGATCATCACGTGTCACCTGCATTCAATAAGGAAGGGGTGATAGTGTTAGATATTAGAAAGCATCGAGTTTACCTTTATCGATGCTACCTTCACCTATGCAAGAGAAACGAGCTCAAATGTTAAGTTCTTGTTAATCGAGAATGAACAAATGGCAAAGAATTTGCAGGCTGTCAGGCAAGACACAAAACAACGTCAGCAAGAGAAAACCTATAATGAGTTATTCGTAAAGAATTTGAAGAGTCATGAGGGTAGTCAAAGAGACACAGAGGGGAATGTCAAGGGTCATCCGACCCTTTGTTATAAATAGAACCTCATAACTCATATAAGAAGCCTTTTGGAGCCAAGCTTTTGGCTAGGCTTAGGCATAAAAAATGCCTGGGAGTATTGTGATGAGCCTTGGCTTCTCCACATCGTAGAGTGAATATACCTCATTGGAGGAGCAGGTGATCTTGACTGTAATGTTCCACTATTGGGGCTAGTGGTCGTCAATGGTGTATTTGTGGATGGAAATTTCACTTATAATAATAATAACAAAGCCAACACGATTTCATGTGTATGTTTTTATTTTAGTTTGACTATTTTGGTTGATTTGGCAAATGCAGGTTATTTAACTTATGCATTTTCTTATGAACTAATTTGTATGCAATTGTACGAATCCTGTTGAATGCACGTTGTTGGATTAACCTTTCACTTTAATTTATGGACTATTCTACATTTTAGCTTGTGGTGTATTTTTGCTCGTGTGTTCCTTTCAAGCTGCGTACTATTACAGGCTTCTAAGGGGCACACTTCCTTTTCCTCTCTGTTAGTTAGAATCCCCATGCATCACACTTGACTCTTTGCAAGGTCACACACTTTCTCTCACCCAAACTTATTTTACTTATCTTTGTGCGCTATCACGGTTAAGGCATTACAATACCACTCATTGTTGGGACTCCTACTCCAAACTGTTTGAGGTCTAGTTGGGACTTCTTATCGAGGAGATCCCTTGAATGTTAGTGGGTCCAATACCCTCAACATGTTCCCATGATCTCAAAATGAGATCTTAGACTAATATTAAGGTTTTACAGACTCATGTGCAGGATTTGCCTATATTACATAGTGCAACAGATTGAAAAGATTGCGAATAATATAGACAATGAAGAAGTTATAAAAACATAACAATTAGACACACATAACACAACAAAATAATCAAGGAGTTCACCTAAAACTCCTGGGCTACATCTCCTGGTCCAACCTTCAGTGGTGACCTCTCTATTATGTCTTCAAGAGTAGAGTTTTACAAAAGTGAGCTCAATTTGAGTCTCAACACAATAGATTTAAAACAACAGGAGTTTACTTGAATCCCTCAAGTCCACAGACTCTCCCTCTCACTCTCTATCTCTATTTCTCTCTGTCTCAACATTGTTTGCCTCTGTATTTGTCATTCTGTGGCTTTTAAGCCAATCGACGTTGTCTATTCGTTTCCTCTTCTGGGCTCTCAAGCTCCTGGCTTTTGTCTGCTCAAATCCCCTCTGAGCGTTAAGCAATCATTACTAAACGTCTTCAGGGATGGTGGCCACCTGTTCTGCAACAGAAGGGACCATTGGCGCCTTTGAAATCCCCAAAGTAGTCGTTCTCTGTTTACACAAATAAATACACTAAAAACTATGAAAAACCCACAAAAAATCTTTCTATCGGACTTAAAAAATCATTAAATCTGCCTTAGACTCCTATCGGGTCCGCCTTTGATCGCTATCGCAAGTTGCAAGTGCCCATGTGCCGTGGTTTCCTTTGTATTTGAAAAATACATCAAAACACTGAAAATCCTGACGCATGGCTTTATGGTGGACTTCAAATAATATACAACTACATTTATAAACTCTTTCGGGTCTGGCTTCATCGCATTGGGTGCATTTGTATCAGCCATGCTCCTTTGTATCGCTCCAATGCGATATTGCGATATTGCAATCGCATATCGCATAGCCCCTGGGCCTTTGGTAAGTGCTCCCTTGTATTTTGTTGATGTGATATTGCGAGTTAACCTGGGTCGTCGATTTGCACGCTTGATCAACGGTCCTCGTTGACTTGCGTTGATTGTTGTCGCAACTTTCATATGATAGCCTCCGCTAGCCTCCACTTTCCATCTCCGATTGCAATATGCCGATAGGATCTGGACCGTTGATCAGCCAGATCCGACGGCTCCTATGCATCATTGTTCAAGCCTCCGATAGATCTGTTCTTCATTGTTTCCTCATGTTTTTCAGGCCCGATAGTGTAATCCACCATTTTTAAAAGTTCATCCTTTGCAATAGTTTTTGATTTTTGAAGACTTAGAGGGTTTTTAGGATCCATTTTTGGATCACGCCTTCCCACTAAAAAGCTTTTGGACCACCAAAAGTTGGTTTTTAAACATTGATCAAGTGAGGATACAGCTTCCTCACTTGTCCAATTTCTATCCATCATGCACTGCTTGGTTTTGAACCTTTCAATCCAATTCTGAGGTACTCAACATCCCCTCTGTGCGTAGTTCTCACCTTCCTGTCCAGAACTGTGTCTTCCTGCAACTCATTGAGATATTCAGGCAACAGATCATCAATAGAAGGCAACTGACTTGGCTCTTCGGGATCTTCAATCAATGAAGGTTCAAACAGTCTCAAGTTTTCTGCATTAACTACTGAATAGATGAGCATGTAAGCTGGCAAATCAGGCGGAAAGCATTTTCACCAATTTTATCAAGTATCTTGAAAGGCCCATACCTTATTGGCTTCAAATTCTTACCTTCACCTTGCATTTTGTCTTCGCTAATGTACAACCAGACTTGATTACCAACTTGGAAGCTATGGTCATTTTGATGCTTGTCATGCCTTGCCTTATACTTGGCTTGGCTTGTACCGGAGTTTGACCAAAACTTCCCAACAAATCAGGAATCTCAATTAGATATAATGGAAGTGGATAACCCAAAATGAACCCATACATGCTGAAAGAACAACTTCGATGTTTGTTCAGCTATAATCTGCTTGTTACAAGGTATTAAAATACACATTTTGCTGAACTTGTCCACAATAACATATAAATAATCATGACCCTTTCTAGATTTTGGCAATCCCCAAACAAAGTCCATGGAAACACTTTCCCAAGGATGAGAAAGAACTGGAAGTGGAGTGTACAAGCCTAATTTTCTATTACTGGGCTTGCTTGTAGTACACATGGTACACCCTTTAATATATCTAGAAACTGTTTCATGCATTCTTGGCCAATAACAGAACCTTTGCAACTGTGCAACTGTTTTACTTACACCAAAATGACCTGATATTAGAGAAGTATGTGCTTCTCGGATTATGTTAACTCTTTCAGTTTGAGGAATGCATGACTTTCCCAAATGATATAAGAGTTGGTCCTTAACATGATAATCCAATTCTTCTACTTGATTGCCTTGACTTAAAATTGCATATACATCTTTAAAATCTACATCTTGAGCATATTGCTCAGCGTAGCTTTCATGCATTACTGAGTTATGCTTAAGTATAGTAGATGCATTTATGATTGGTCTTGATAGCATATCTGCAACCTTATTGTGTATGCCTTTCTTATATCTAATGACAAGATGAAACTGTTGTAGAAAACCTATCCACCTATAGTGTCTTGATTGCTGCAATTTAGTTTGTGAGTGAAAATATTGAAGTGGTTGATGATCTGTATGCATAATTGTTTCTTTGTCCATTAGGCAATGTTTCCACTTTTTCACACTCTGTACTAATGCATAGAATTCTTTATCATATGTGGGATAATTGACCACTGCAAAGGTAAATGTCTTAGAATGATAACATATGGGTTTACCGTGTTGCGTCAACACTGCTCCCATGGCATAGTCACTAGCATCTGTTTCAATCTCAAATGGTCGTTGAAGATCTGGCAGTGCTAGTACTAGTGCTGTACTTATTTTTTTCTTTCAAGGTGTTGAAGGCTTTCTACTGTTTTCCTCCCCATTGAAACACCTTGTTCAATCCTGTTAAAGCATGTAAGGGAGCCGCAATCAAGGAAAAGTTAGCAAGCAATAAACTTTCTCCAATATTGTGTTGCTCCTAGGAAACACCTAACTTCTGTAGTAGATTTGGGTTTAGGCCAGTTCACAATGACTTCAACCTTAGAGGGATCTATCTTCAATTCACCACCCCCTACAATATAACCCAAATAGTTTAAAGATGTTTTGCAAAATTCACATTTTGATAACTTCACATAGAGATTTTCTCTTTCCAAAACATCTAAAGTCTGCTTTACATGCTTCAAATGTTCTTCCCATGTTTTACTGAAAACAAGAATGTCATCTAAATATAAAATTACAAAATCATCAATAAAAGGTCTGAGTACATCATTCATAACTCTCATGAAAGTGGAAGGAGCATTAGTTAAGCCAAAAGGCATAACGAGCCATTCATACAACCCTTGCTTTGTTTTGAAAGCAGTCTTCCATGCATCTTGTTCTGCAACTCTAACCTAATGATAACCACTACGTAAGTCCAACTTGGAAAAGTAAACTGCTTCTTTCAGCTGATCTAATAGATCATCAATGTGAGGAAGAGGAAAATGATTCTTGACTGTTATTTTATTCAGTGCTCTATAATCAATGCACATCCTCCACGAACCATCTTTCTTTCTCACCAACACGATTGGAGATCTGCATGGTGATGTGCTTGGTCTTATGAACCCTTTATCGAGCAGCTCCTGTACCTGCTTCTTAATCTTTTCATTCTCTAAAGTGGATAACCTGTACATTTCGATGTGAGGCAATGGAGCATCTTGCTGCAAATGAATGTCATGTACTATTTCCCTTTTGGGTGGCAGACCTTTAGGTTCTTGAAATAGTATATCATATTCTGAAACAACTTTAACTAAATCAGCTTTCTGTTTAGCATCACAACCCTCAAATACATTGGTTTTATCAGGGTTCTTTTCCTTTACAACCATTGGTAAAATTTGCTTGCATGAATTTACAATTCTTTTCATCTGCCCTGAGTTTATAAGAGAGTAGTTAATTTTGAGTTTATTAGCTCTTACAATATATTCTATTCCATCTTTAGTGAGTTGATACTTATTTTAAGATTTATAGAAAATGGCTTTTCTATCATATAAGTAAGGGCTTCCTAAAACAATACCACATATATCCAAGGGAACTATATCTAACTCAACCTCATCTACAAAAGTTGACCCATTTGCAAACCTAAGTTTACATTGTCTTGTCACTTGTAGCTTTGCTTTATCACACACCCAACCTAATGGATATGGCTTCTTGTGAGGTGTTATTAGTAAGCCCAACTTCTTTACAATTATTTCAGAAAACAAGTTTACTTGTGAACCACTATAAAATAACGTATCAATCTTTAGGTGCTTGGAAATAACTCTAATATGAAAAAACTCATGTCGTTTCCTCTCATTATCTTCATTATCAATAGATTGTGTAGAATTACTTGTAGATGCTTCATAATTTTTACCTTTTATACCTGTCGTTGTGGCTATTGTTTCATCACCTAAGTCTGACCCCAAGTCTTTTTAAATAGCAGTAGCAGTCTTCTTCTTCTTACCACCAAACTTCTTAGGTTTCAGCTCCAGATGCAAAGACCAATAGTGTTCATCATCGTGTCCATCCTTCTTGCAGTGAGTGCATGAAGGTTTGTCTTTCTGTATAGCGTTTGCCTTCCTTTGCTTCCATTTCTACTTCTTCTTTTCCTTGTTCTTGCTTGCAAAGGGTTTTGATGATTCCCCAATCTCCGGGTTCACATTCTTGCCTCTAGCCTCTAGATGTGTAGCCTGAATTGATACATCATCTAGGCTAGTGGGGTTAAACATGAGAATGGTGTGCTTCAAATAGTTATGCAAACCACCTATATACTTCAACAAAGTTTCAAGTGAGTCTAGAGAAATGCCTAGAGTTAAAGCTCTTTTTCTAAATTTTTGGGTATAGCTTTGTACAATTTGCCCCTTTAATTGGCGAAGAGTTTGCCAACTCATCATTGCTTGTTGCATATAAGCTAGTGGATAGAATTTTTTTTTAATGGTGGAAACAAATTCATTCCAGGTAGAAAGAATTTTACCATGCTTCTTTAAATCAACTTGTGTCTTACCTTCCCACCACACTAGTGCAGTTCCTCCAAGGCAAAGGTTAGCCAGCTGAATTTTTCTCCTCTCTAAATCAATGTTCTGCACCCTGCAATATACATCAATCTGTCTAATCCAGTTATCTAGATTTTCTGCATTTAATTCTCTATCATAGATTGGAAAATGAAACTTTACATCTAATTTAATCAAAGATGTTTTCTTCTTTTCCTTTTCAGGGCTAGGAGATGAGGATGATGGAGGTGATGGTGGAGGAGATGATGGAGGAGGCCTTTCCCCTTTCCCTTTGCCCTCTAGGGAATCTAGAGAAGGCTCTTCTGCTCCTTTGTCTTGTTTGGGTGTTGAGGTGCTTTCACCTCGACCCTTCTTAAACTCTTGGTACATCTCTTCCACCATGGCTCGCATGGCCATAAAACTATCCATAAATTGAGATTCTGATTCTAATGGGACTTCTCCAGCATTCTCCTCTGAGAGTAGACTCTTCCAATCTCTGGATTAGTCTCAACAAATTCTTCTTCTCCTAGTTTGAGCTTGAGCTAGTTAGCATTCAACAAGCCAGCACAAGCTTGTCTAACCTTAGAAAACCTAAAGCTCTCATACCACTTGATCTGAAAATGAGATCTTAGACTAATACTAAGGTATTACTGACTCATGTGTAGGATTTTCCTATATTACTTAGTGCAACGGATCGAAAAGATTGCAAATAATATAGACAATGAAGCAGTTAGAAAAACATAACAGATATACACACATAACACAACAAAATAATCAAAGATTTCACCCAAAACTGCTGGGCTACGTCTCCTGGTCCAGCCTTCAGTGGTGACATCTCTATTATGTCTTCAAGAACAGAGTTTTACAAAAGTGAGCTCAATTTGAGTCTCAACACAACAGATACAAAACAACATGAGTTTAATTGAATCCTTCAAGTCTCTTTGAGTACACAGACTCTCCCTCTTGCTCTTTTTCTCTGTTTCTCTTTGTCTCAGCACTGCTTGCCTCTGTCTCTATCATTCTATGGCTTTTAAGCCAATCGATGTTTTATGTTTTCTTCCTCTTCTAGGCTCTCTGGCTCTCGGCCTCTATCCGCTCAAATCCCCTCCGAACGTTAAGCAATAATTGTTAAACGTCTTCAGGAATGGTGGCCACCTGTTTTGCAACGGAAGGGACCATTGGCGCCTTTGAAATCCCCAAAATAGTCATTCTTTGTTTACATAGAGAAATACATTAAAAACTTTGAAAAACCCGCAAAAACTCTTTCTATCGGACTTCAAAAATCATTAAATCCACCCTAGACTCATATTGGGTCCGCCTTTGATCGCTATCGCAAGTCGCAAGTGCCCATGTGTCGTGGTTTCCTTTGTATTTGCAAAATAGATTAAAACACTGAAAATCCCGATGCATGGCTTTATGGCGGACTTCAAATAATATACAGCTGCATTTATAAACCCTTTCGGGTCTAGCTTCATCGCATTAGGCACATTTATATTGGCCTCACTCCCTTGTATCGCTCCGATGCGATATTGCAATATCGCAATCGTATATCGCATAGTCCCCTGGCCTTTGGTAAGTGCTCCCTTGTATTTTGCTCATGCGATATTGCGAGTTAACTTGGGTTGTCGATCTATGTGCTTGATCGACAGTGCTCGTTGACTCGTGCTGATCGCTATCGCAACTTTCATATGGTAGCCTCCGCTTGCCATCTCCGATTATGATATGTCGATCGAATCTGGACCATTGATCAGCCAGATCTGACGGCTCCTTTGCATCACTGTTCAAGCCTTCGATAGCCCTGTTTTACACTGTTTCTTCATGTTTTTCGGCCTGATAGTGTAATCCGCCATTTTTAAAAGTTCATCCTTTGTAATAGTTTTTGATTTTTGAAGACTTAGAGAGTTTTTAGGATCCATTTTGGATCATCCCATCCTTAAAATTCAAAGAATGACAAGATTCTACTTTATTCTTTTCAAGACCTTCTTCAATGGACTAGAAGGTTTATCTTCATCACCAACTCGCATATCCTTGGCTTAGATTTCCTCTAAGGATATCAAACATATCAATCCTAAAAGGATTTGAAGACATTTTAGAATTATTCCATAACTCAAACAATTTATTTGAGGCAAGAACGGTCATACGCCTCTTTTTCATTTTTTTCCCTCCAAGTAACTCCTTTTACTTATACTTCATGAGGTGAACAAAGAGTTTGAAGCCTCTTACAAAGTCATCTAAGGACTTAATTATAACCTATCCATGTGAGCTCCTACACTCATTGTCTCTTAGTACATCTCTAAAGTATATTTATAGGAAGACATTTTAGTCTTCCTCCACATCTTACCAAAATAAGCTCTATGGATTACCTCTTTGACAACATTATGTCCTCAAAATTATGAGTAGTTGTTTGCTCAATTATATTCACTTAATACAACAATTTTTTACAATATGAGGACTTTTTATGCCTTACACATAGGTCTAACCTAAGCTCTGTAGTTGAACCCATCTAATGAATTTACCCTAGCCAATTTCCATCCACTAAAGAAAAACCTCTAATGTTTTTCTTTCCAAATAGACATAAATACATTTCCTTCAATAGGAAAAACATGTAAACACTATAACTTATCACAAACCCCAAAAGAGATTCCTATTTGCACCAAATTTATAATTAATGAAACAATGTTCATCTATGTAACAAACCTAAATAAATACACAATGGAGTGTCTTATGAAAGTAATCCACTCCTTATCATGGTCTCTCATGAATGACTTATTGAGGACATCTTGAACCCCTTAAGAATTGAACAAGTACTAACTTCCTTGTTGAGAATGCGTTGAAAACTCTTAATAATTAAACAAGTGATGATGATGGGAAAATTACCACAACGATTAGAATCCACTAAGACAATGTTGTTCTACGATTAAAATTCCCACAAATGAATTTCCATATTAAATTTTTCCACGTCTCGTCTTTGCAATGTTAAATTTACGTATAGAAAACTTCTTTGAAAACATGAATGAGTAATAATACAATGAAACAAATAAATCACAGCGCTTGTCACCACTCAAATCCTAGCCTTAAGGATTATTTTCTATTCTCAATGAGTACATTGCTATACCCTCCACTCAATACCAACTTATGTAGAAACCCTTCACTTGATTGGAGAAGAATGTCTCCAACTTGGAGGCAATAAAATAACTCAGAGGCAATAAAATAATTGATAATGAAGTTACAAATAAACACACTTTAACTAATTATGGAATATTGGGTTCTTGATTTTCTTTTCTCTTTTCTGAAGCTTTTCTTACATCATAATATTATATTAAATACATTGAAAAAACCTATATCTCAATAATAAAAAGGCCAATAACTATTTAAATCTAATTACCAAACATTATGCACAAATAATAAATAATAGCTAACTCAACTAATAAGTCAACCAATGTAATATATTATCACAATAAGTCTTTGGGGCAGAAAGATGAGAATGACGTGGTCAGTAAAGATCCTGAATTAATCATTATCCATAAAGAATGAAGTAGATACTTCAAGGGACACAATTTGGTATCCAGACTCCATTTATTCATGATAACCAGCTCCGTTTTTCACTAAACTTGGGAAAAAACTGACGTTGCTCAATGGTAAACTTTTCAAGCGATCGACTAATTATTCGAGTTATATATCTAGCTTTGTGATTGATGAGAATCAAGTAAAAGGTTCGTCAATGTATTTATCTCTTCAGAGAGTTGTAATATCTCTTTAGGAGTTCCTCTTCTGGCACGAACATTCGCTATTTTTCTGAAATAATTGTAACTAACGTTGCTCAATGGTAAACTTTTCAAGCGATCGACTAATTATTCGAGTTATATATCTAGCTTTGTGATTAACAAGAATCAACTAAAAAGTCGCTGTATTTATCTCTTCAGAAAATTGTAACATCTCTTTAGGAGTTCCTCTGCACAAACATTTGCGATTTTTCTGGAATAAGTGTTGCATCGGCCAACGCTTTGTTAAAATTTGTAGAGGGTTCAAAATGACGTTTATACGTCTTGAGTTTGAGAATATTATGAAGATGTATATTCATTTCCCACAATACTTGGAGTGAGTTTATTCCGAAAAAGGACAGTAACTCGGTCTTTTTTTTTGTCTACCTGTGACTCATAAATGCAGTCCGTCATTGTAGTTTTCTAAATGACAAGATCATTGTTCAGTTTGTCATCGCAGTTCTTTAAGCTAAGTAAGAATTTTGTAATTTTTTTTTCTTAAATGAAAATTCACATTAAAGAAATTTGAGGTAAAAAATGAGCCCAAAAAATACAACAAAAATCGACTTTACAAGACCCAATATGATTATGATTCAATATGATGATGTCAATCATTGACCATGATTCACCATTTTTCAAATAAAAGATAAAATGATTAAAAAAATATATTAACACATATTTTCAACTTGTTTTTCTATGTTTTTTTTTATCAAATTTTTGGATGCGAAATTTAATTTTGTATCCAAGGAGTACCCATGTTGTATACTTTTGATAGACTTTACTATATGAAAAATGCTAAATAAATGAAAATACCTGATTGGAATCACGTTTTTTTCATGTATTTAACACTTTTCATGTAGTAGGATACTAAGGTCCAATGCAACATGGGTACTCCTTGGATGAAAAATTAAATTCCGCATTCAAAGAGCGCTCTCACTCAGAATTTGAATAAAATTGTAAAGAAATAAATTGAAAATATGTGTTAGAAAAAATAGTTTTTTTTGTGAAACAATCTAATCTTATTTTATTATTTCCAATATTATTTTATAATATTACTTAGAAAACTCATTTTAAACTTCAAAATTTCTACAATTCCTTTTCATTAATCACTTTAAAAATTCCTTTTCATTAATCACTTTAAAAATTTTGTAATTAAGTGGCTTTACATTTATCCAAAGCACATAATTTCTAAATCTTACTATTCACTTGATTCAATTTTTAGTTTTCACATTATATTTTATTCACAACTCACATATTACTTTCTGATCATTGTTCCACCTTATAACTGAGATATACGATCTATCATTCTAGTTATTCTAACAACATTAAAACGTGTTTGTAGATGTTGGCACAAAGATATACACAATTTTGTGATTAATTGACCCTATATTTGTGCCAAGCCCATAAAGTTCTAAATTTAGTTTTGGTTTAATATATTTTAAGGTTTACATACTAAATTATAAAATGTGGTTAAATTTGTGTGTTGATATTAAATTTAAAATTAATAAATAAGATTGTATTTTGACTTGAAAGGTATGACAAAAGCGTTAAAGTGCAATTGGGTTTAGGAGACATTACTTAATTGTGGACCATTTTGTTATTTTTAGTATCTTGTAGAGAAGTGCAATAATAATAAAATTGATTTTTTATGTTGTTTTGATGATTTTAGAAAAACTTTTAACATTGTTGACACATAGAAGTTATGGAAGAGGCTATAAGAGATAGTGGTTCTTCTGGAGTTGAGGGTACTGTGACTAGGATGTATGAGAGTGTTAGTGCCAAGCTTAGAACCACCCACGATTGGTTGGAAGAAATTTGATGCATTATTACAGTCAAGCAAGGGTGTCCCTTACCCACTAACATTTTGACATATACATTGATAAGCTAGAAGAGTGTTTGGAAGATGTGCGATGTGATGGCCCCATGCTTACTGGTATGGTCATAACTCTTCCCCTTCATGTTGATGATATTGTTTTTTTGGCAAAGAGCCATGACAATCCTGGCAAGCAACTAAGAATCCTCCCACACTTCTTCTCTAATATGGGCATGACTTTTAATACTCACAAGATAGTCATGATAATTAAATCCCAACAAATCTCTTGTGCTAATTTCATTTATGATAATAAATACTTACAAAAAGTTCCTTCATACAAAAATCTAAGAATCAACATCCATCATCTACTAAATTGGAATTATAGCATTGAGAAAAAGATAAATGGAGGATTGGAAGCTTATGATTGGCTTGAAAACAATTATTAGTTGACAGAACTTTAGATTTGGAATTAAAAATAAAATCATCTCTGAGACTCTTGTCACCCTTGTTATTTTATATGGATGTGAGGCTTAGGGTTATAGTATATCTAGAGAGACATGGAGGAAGATTGAGCACATCCAAAAACAATTTATAACATTCAACATCAAGATTAAAGGAAATACTTCTTACTCTACCCATCCTCTTGATTGAAGTTAGCCTTTGCCCCAATGAAATCATATCTTTAACTAGATATATAAGATGAAGTTATTCAACATTGAAGCTAAGAGGTTTCCTAAAATTTCTTTTAACTCTAGGCAAAATCCCCACCTTTGGCTCAACCGCGGATTGCATAACATGCCCAGTTGTGTCTACATGATCGGGGATAAAGGAGGAGATCATCTTGAAGAATAAGGATAATATTAAAAATATTATTATTTCCAAATTTAAGAAGAAATTGTGTGGTGATAAAGAGTTATAGGGTAAAAGAAAACTAAGATATTATAAGGAGTTGATCAACCCCAATCTTGAAAACCAGAATTATCTATCTATCTTGACTACTTTCAAGAAGAAAATGAACATTGTTAAGATAAGAATTAATTTGCATGAGCTTTGAATTGAAACTGGGCGTTGGTCAATTCCCAAAACACCATGGAATGAAAGACTATGTCACAGGGCCTATGAGATACTAAAATTGTTGAAGATGAAAAATACTTACTCTTGGATTTCAAGCACGTTCCCTTGGTTTGTGTAGCTTTATTTGCGTCCATTTTAAATTTCAAAATATTCGTCACAGTACCAACCTACTTGACCTTTTCAATCAACATAAATATGGTGATCTAAGAATGTTTATCTAGCATAAAAATAAAATGTTAAAGAATCTCAATTAATCTTGTACTTTATTAAGGTGTGATAAACCATATTGGTTTTAGTGGAGGTTAATCATCATCATACAATATATTATTGTATTTTTTAATATAATAAAAAATACATTATTGATTTAAAATTTGTATTTGAACATTGAATTTTATTGTTTACAAATACTCAGACATAGTGAATGTCAATTAACTACCCGTTAATATTAGCTTTATTATATTAGTGATTTATTTTATATTTTTATTCTTATTTTATAAATACATATATTATTTTCCAAATTTTTTTCTAATCTTAAATTAAAAATTATTAAATTTATAATTTATTAGTATGTTTAAATTTATAAATTGATTATTTTTCTCATATAACATGACAGAGTAAACCTTAAATCATTGTTTCATTTTCCAAGACTCAATCTACCATCGCACTCCATCACACAGACCAACTTCCAAAAATTAAATACCGAAATTCACGGCTTGGTATTAATTTATATTTGTAAGGCAAAATGGTATTAAATTTATATTCTCGGTGCTTACGCAATACCGTGACCGGGGCATCATGTTATTTGAGCACCTTTTGATCTTTGATCGACTTGTAGTTGGGAATTTGTACTTTTCTTTGAGCGCCTTTTGAGTTTTCATCGACTTTCAGTTGGGAATTTGTACTTTTCTTTGATTTTAGAAGAAATGAGCTCAAAATAAAAACCAACTTCAATTTTCCTAAACGCATGAAGTACCCATGCAGATTCAGTGGCTATTCTATAGTCAATCCCAGTCTATGGATCAGATTCATCTGCATTCCTTCCTTGCCAGCCGGTGAGGTGCGACATCATAAACTTATCTCTTTATGTAATAAAACAATATTGAATACGCAAGTCGTTTATCCATGGAACATATTCGCTCATTCTCACTAGGAGTTACATTATCTTGGGTTAAAAGTTCATAAATACGGTTTTCAAATAAGAAACACCTAGGTCAATTTTTTTTTGGCCATTATCCGCAAATATTCAGTCAATACCCATATTTGTGTTGATTGGTAGTTTGTCTTGGTATCTCTGCGTTATTGAATTCGTAATGAGTTGGATTTTGTATAGATCGTGTGCAGGGAACTCCATGTTACTGGAATGGAAAAAACCAGTTAAATTACGAGGTAGATTCTATCAGTTTAACGCTTATCCATGTAATTTTTATTTTATTAGAATCAGTTCCCTAGTTAGGTTGTAAATCTTGTTTTTTTTTAATAAAACCATGGACATTTTTTTTGGTAGAAAAAACACTTCATTTCATTATAAAGGAGGAAGTACAAATATCATGCATTTTAGCATTTTTGTTGTTTTCTACCCATCCTATTTACAAAAATATAATTCTACAAAATAAACTAGATCTTTCTGTAGCATTATCTTCTGTACTACTAGATTTTTACCAATGATCTCAGAGTCTCCCAGATTTTTGGTATATGGCCTTTCTTCCTAGTATGCATTTCTATCAAAATTTTACATCTATGGGAAAGGACCAAAGCTAGTAGCCTTACATGAAATTTATGTAGTCTTCCTTGACTTTAACATGGTTTTCGAAAACCCCATAAAAGATCTTACCAGGTTCCACCTTCAAACCTCTTTTGGATAGGAGGTCATCAGTTGTAGTTGTATTTGTTCCCTGAATACATGTTCAAAATGGATGTGAAGTGATTTACCATGACTCTAACAAGTTTCATCCAATTTGATAGTATATGCGGACTGAAAACATTGTGATCCTTTTTTATAGTATATGTGGATTGAAAACATTGTGATCCTTATGCCAATCGATGATGTTCTTTGCATCTCCATATACTTGTTGTTTCTCAATTCCCAACCACTTTGCAACAGATAACACACCCCATAAGGCAATAATCTTTGCTCTATTGTTGGTTCCTGTACCTCCTTCCCACCTTAAATGATAGTAGAAAACTCGATTGATTTTAATGAAAACCCGACAGCCACATTCCCTCTTCTTGCATGCACCGTCAAAGAAACCCACCTGGAAAACCCTCCATATAAATTTGGATTTGACCTGTCTATGTTTCACCTTTCTTTCTATAGGGCTAACCTCATTGAAAAATGCCATTGATTTAATGATGTCCCTATGTACAGAAATTGCTTTTTGTTCAAATATACCTGCATCTTGCTTCTCCAAATCGACCATAAAATATAGATTGGGAGAAAATGATATTTCTTGTGGTTCTTGTACCAATAAAGTAAACATGATATCACTGTAATATATTCGATAGGGGAGATTATATTTACCGATAACTCCTTTCCACACAGCCAAGGCATGTGTACAAAATAGGAACAGGTGTTCTACATCCTCCGATTCATTTTGGCATAGAATGCAAAAGCTCGAGCCAACAAAACCATGTTTTTGTTTATTATACCATGTCAGTATCCGATCATTAAGTACCAGCCAGCTAAATACCTTTAATTTTTTTTGGCACATCCCCTTTCTAGGTTACCTGAAACCAAGTCTTTTCATCGATCACCTTCTCATACTTGGGCATTCTATGAAAAATTTCCTTTATGTGTGGCTGCCCCTTCATAAACGTTCCATCCCATACCATAAGATCCTCGCCATTGTTGAAATATTAATTTCCAACTGCCCGCATTAACTCCAGCGAAACCATTTCCGGAAAACCACAAGTTCATTTCGCACCGCTTTTCACAAAAGGTTGTATTTGTTAAAGGGCCTCCGAACATGCCGACTAACTGACACGCGTCCTGTGTATGAACACAAAACCACCCATTCCCCGGACAATAAACTTCGATTGGTTTGTGTGAGTTAGGTGTGCGAATTGCGTCTGATCAAGTCAACGGACATGGATCTTCATCAACCTGCCAGAACATTAATTTTGGTTTTTGGCGTAGGTTTCATTTAATGCATTTAATACTTTGTCATAGTATTAGGTAAAGTATTTAAAGTTTTTACGGCATGTAATATTTTTATTGTTAACCCATATGGTATGTACGCCATATAGTTTTGTTTTGGTGTTGACTTTGTAATTATTATTGCACACGGGATGAAATGAGAAAGGTGTTCGCGGCAACGAATAGAAAAACCAGGGAGCGCACTACAGTGTGAACAAAATTGAAACCAGAGCAGGGATGAAATGAAAAGAAAACTTGCGGCAGCAAATGAACATTTAAAATTCCTTCTTACAGGTGCTTGTAGTTGTTTTGTTGAAACGAATGGGAAGGCAATGTAATTTTTTTTTTATTTGAATATGAAATGTGAAAACCCAACATTTCGAATGTAATGAAGAATTTCACACAAGAGTGAATGTGAAAGAATTTCTTTTACAGCAGTAAACTTATGTAAGAATTTTTATTCTACAGCAGTAAATGTAAAAACTTTTCACACAACAGTGAAAAGAAGATTTTACACAGCACTGTAAAATCATTTGTAAAAGAGGCAGGGTAATTTTGTTTTTGGTGAAAGTTTTTGGTGAAAGTTCTTGGTGAATCCCTTTGAGAAAGAGGAAGAAATATGTATTAGGCTTTTTATTAATGACTATAAAGGTTTTATTGGTGTGAAAAATCTCGATTCTCAGAAATTTTATTTGCTTCCCTGTGCAAAAAATCCTGAGGAGAAAAACAGAGCATTGCTCTGTATTCAGTTAATGTTTGTTTTTGGGATTTTACCAGAAAAATCCCCAACAGTGGTATCAGAGCAGATCTAGGCTCTTTGAAGGTGTCAAAGAAGCTGAAGGGAGGAGTTTTTGTTGTAGCATTAAATCTTCTCCAGCAAAGTGAAGTCTCAGATAAAAAGATCCAAGTATTTCTCAAATTTTCTTTTTGTGTTATTGCCGAAGAAACAGTCAGTATTTTAAATACACAGTCAAGGATTTATAGCATAGTTAAAGAGTGCTAGAATGTCCAGCACCAGCACCAGCATGGGTATGTTTAATCCTCAATTCCCACAGTTCAATGGGAAAAA